>PVKY010006100.1:0-16341 GCA_004027775.1 Bradypus variegatus
GATTTAAATGATTTAATGGAGGGTGGAGGCAGTGCCCCTCCTCCATGCTTCACCCTTTGCCCCGTGAAGTGGCCAGAGCCCCCACCAGCTGGGGTGGGGATTGGGGCAGTGTACATCACCCTCATTTTACGGATGGGAATGAGCGATTTGGTGACTTACCAAAGGTCACAGAAGTCTCCGATTCTGAGTCCTGGGTCTTTGATATCGAACGAGCTGCCTCTTTACCTTTGGGAAGGAAGGGGTGGCTTGAGCTGGCCTTCCAGTAAGATTTTTCTCCCCGGGAGGGAAGATGCCTTGTCCAGGTGCTCCACAGTGGCAAACAGATTTGGGAAATGAACCCAATTCCCCAGCTCTTTCTCTTGGACCCTTCGTGCTCTGCTACGTGCCTTGGTTGTAAGATGAACTTTGAAGACACCATGCTGAGTGAAATTAAGCCAGTCTCGAAAGGACAAATACTGTTGGATTCGACATTCATGAAATACCTGGAATATGCAAATTTATAGAGACAAAAGTAGGCCAGAGATCACCAGAGGCTAGGAAAGTGGGGGAATGGGGACAGCTTCACATTAAGAGAAGCAAAAGGGAGTCATATGCATTTTGGATTAGCAACTTTTGCATTCTTCTATCAGTTGTATAAATACTGCATAATGAGAGGAAAACATACCTTGACCTGCCATTGTGCAGAAGGAGACCCAAAAGTATTTTAAACTTTCAATTTTCAAGCCCAAAACTCCAAATGTATCTACCACATAGCTTTAAAAAACATTGTCTTGAATTCAACCCCAGTACTCAAATAGATGCTTCGTGTTATTTTGGTTCTGCAACATCTCCACTGATACAAATAAGAAATTTCCATCAACAGACAAATAGATAAACAAAATGTATTATATACATACAATGGAATATCATTCAACTGTAAAAAAAGAAATGATGTTCTGGTACATGCTGTGACATGGCTGAAACTTGAAAACATTATGCTGAGTGAAATAAGACAGACACAGAAGCACAAATATTGTATGATTCCACTTACATGAAATATCTAGAATAAGTAAATTCATAGAGACAGAAAGGAGACCATAGGTTTCCAGGGAGTGAGAAGCCAGAGCTAAATGGATGCAGGGTTTCTGTCTGGAGTGATGAAAAAGTTTCAGTAATGGATGGTGGTGACGGTAACACAATATTGTAAATGTAATTAATACCACTGAGATGTATACTTGAAAGTTGTTAATATGGGGAAATTTTTGTTGTATATAAAAATAATAAATAAATGGATAATTTTTAAAAAGGAAAAATGATATAATAAAGCAGGGATTTACTTGGGACTGACAAAATGAGAGAAATACTTTAGACCTCCAGTAACTCAAATTCCTCCAGACAGTGTGTGGGAGAAGGAAGCGTTTCCAGGTTTCCCTGCTCGGCCTGCCCCGAGGATCCGAGGCGGGGAATCTCCCAGGAGTCTGCGCCTGGCTGCCCAGCTGCTGTCTGGAAGGGACCCCGGGGTTCCTGGTTTCACACGATGCCCTCTCCAGCACTGTTCCTGGCCCAGTTGTTATAGGTGAGTGGATACCCAAGCAGGTGCTGGGAGAGAGAGGTGCAGGCTGCCAAGAGGGGCTGGGGCTCCAGAGGACACTTGACTCGTCTCTCCGTGGAGCCAGGGATACGCTCCAGCAATGCCAGGGCCACTTCTCCTGGGAACCCTGCCTCTCGGGAAGCCTGTCCTTGTCCTGCTAACAGTGGCCAGCGGGAAGTGGTCTGGGGGTCCTGCTCCCACCTAAGCAGCCAGAGGAAGCTGGGAGGGCTGAGAGAGTCGAAGCTAAATTCATGTGCTTCTTTATTCAACTCAACAAACATCTGCTGAGCACCCGCTCTCTGTCAGGTTCTGCACGCAAACTGGGGATTCTGCACAAAGTGTGCCCTTCCCAGTCCAGAGAGGCTAAAATACACCACAGAGTGATGGAGTCAAAGAAGAACTCCAGAGTCATGCTGCCTGGCCCAGTCTTGGTTTAGCCCTATGAGGCTGGGCAGCCTTGGGCAAGTTGCTTAACCTCTCCAGTCTCAGTGCCCACACATGCCATTCCTCCTCAGAGTTACTCTAGGGATGAAATGAGCCATGGGCTTGGAAGGACTTTGCAAACAGAGGCTGACCAGGGAGAGATGATTATTAGTGCTTCATAATATCATCACTAATGGAGTGGCCATTTATTCAGTGCCTTCCAAGTGCCAAGCACCTGCTCATTGTCAAGTGCATTTACTCCAACAACCCTGATAAAGCTGTGTTACTATCTATGTTTTAGAGATGAGGAATGGAGGCTCAGAGAGGGCAGGTGACTTACCCATGGTCACATAGCTTGTAAGTGACAGAGCTGGGGTGAGAACCTAGGTTGTCCAGATCCCAAAGCCTATGCTCTTTCTGGAAAGCCTCCCATGACTTCTTTTCCCTCTTCACTCTTTCTTTCCGCAGTTACGAAGTGAATCCAACATCATGCCAGGCCCTGAAGATACACAGAGAGCAAAACAGGCCCAGAGCCTTCCCTCGTGGACTCGCTCTGGCGGAGAAGACTGGCCACGAGGGATAATTACAAGCATAATTCCTGTCTCCAAGGGAGAGGGTCAGGGCCCCGTGGGAATGAGAATCTTCTGGAAATCATGCAAAGCTTCCCAGATAAAGTGCTATTTCAGCTAAAATCTGAAGGCTGAGTGGGAGTTGGCCTGACAAGAAGTCCAGGAGGAGGGAAGTCAAAAGTATTGCCCATTCGAAGAGCAGAAAGAAGCTCAGGCAGCAGGAGGAAGCACAGTACAGGGTTCAGCTGAAGAGGGAGGCAGGACCTTGAAGGAGACTTGATCCTGAGGGCCCGAGAGAACCGAGCTCGCAGGGTCCTCATGCCCCACATTTTGCATCGTCTTGACTTGGCCACCTGCCCTCTTCTGAATCAGCGGTTGCCTTGTGAGCAGGGACAGGGCAGGAGAAGCAGAGAGAACCCAGGCAAGCCGAGCTCAGCACTGGGCTGCAGAGAGACCGGGGGCCGGCGGGACTGGGACCAGGGCAGCACCAGGGACAGCTCTCAGTGGCTCTGGGGCTCCAGGGCAGAGATCATTCATTCATTCATTCCACAAATATTTATTCGGTGCTGACCATGATCTGAGGACTGGGAGATACAGCAAACTGAACTGACAAAATACCCTGCCCTCCTGGAGGTTACTTTCTAGCAGAGGGAAACCAGCAATAAACACAACAAACAAGACGATTATGCTATATATTAGAAAGGGCAAGTGAATGGAAAAAATAAAGCGAGGAAGGGGGAGCTGGAGTGCAAGCAAAGAGGGGGGAGTGGTTATAGCTTTAAACAGGAGAATCAAAGAAGGCTTTACTGAGACGGGGCATCTGAGCTAAGACCTCCTTGGTTAGGGACTCAGTCGTCATGATCTGGGGCCACCAGACCCTCCCAACCTCATCTTTCATTATTTTCCAGCCAAAGTCAACTGCTGACTTTTCCCAAATGCACTCCAAGCTTATGTTGCCTTGGCTGACCATGTTTACTCCGGCTGATGCATCGTCAACACAGAGGGCCTCCCGGTTGCCTTCCCAGACCCGCTGCCCCTCCCCAAGCCAGAGGAGATCACCCCCTCCTTGGAACTTGCCCCTCGGACCAGCTGACTTATTTCTTTCAGGGGCCCCAAGAAGCAGAAGTGCTGAAGGACAGCCGCGTGAGTCTACACCCAGTGTCAGCACTCAAGGGCAGAAGGGCCTGGAAAGAGCAGGGGCCAAGGTCCCAGGCTGACTCAAGGAACGTCGGCCCATGATCCTTAGGGGCAGAATGGGGTGGGGGGGGTGCTAAGGATTATGAGCTGGCAAGGGAGGCGAGGGGGGCCCTTGGGAGCAAGCATGTACCACGTGCCAGGCATTCAGCCCTCCTGGCATCCACTCTTTGGGAATCATTAACTGCACTTTTCAGATGACAGAGTGAAGTCCTGGGAGGTTAAGTGACTTGCCTCAAGTCATGGGGTTAATAGTGACGGAGCTGAGATTTGAACCGAGTTCTCTCTGATGACGTCAGGCTCAGGCAAGGCTTTTGGTCTTGAGGCCCTTGTCCTAGGCAGACTTTGACATTGTGGAGGTAAGGATGGGATGGGGGAAAGGGTATTTTCAGCAGAGGGAATAGATGAGCAGGGAAAGGGGGGTGATTGTGGGTCCCTGTATTAAAAAATAGAGAACCCTTCATTTGCTTTAAAAGATAGAGTAGGTCCTGGGGAGGAGCTGGAGCTAAGTCTGGGAATGTCAGTTGGGACCAGCTCATGAAAAAGAGGCTGGAATTCCAGGCTAAGGCAGGGGAGTTGGGAGCAGCTCCGCCCCCTGCACCCAGAAGGCTTCCAAGCCTGTGGCCTCAGTGGAAATGGCCGAGCAGAGCCCAACACCACAAAAGTAAACAACTTCTCATGTCATACTTAACCAAGCAATTTTAGCAGACTTTTGGAGAGAAGAAAAAAAAAATCTGCCAGGCTTTGCTTGATAGTGTCTACAAGAGTGTTTTGGAAACAGACAGGCTTCTGGATCAAAATATAATGCTCACCACTTAAATAGCTTTATTTCTCAACAGCCGCAGTAAGTCGCTAAGCCTCCCAGCGCAAGGCAAGAGGCAGTAAGACATCACTGCTCCATGCACAGGACAGACGATACCCCAATCCGTGGGCATCTCAGGTCCCTCCCCCAGGGTGGCTTTGGAAGGGCCCCAGTGGGCAGAAGAGCTTCTGGGTGTGCATGAAAGGTGCTTTCTTAGATTCTGGGCCCACCCTCATAGAATCCTTAACCCTCACACCAGGGCCCGAAAGGGAAATATTTGGAGGCCTACCGAGGGCTGAAGGCAGACCTCAAAGAGTCTCCAGTGCCCACAAGGCTCTGCTCTGTGTCAGGCTCCCACAGTTTTCCTGTGGTTTTCCACCATGTGACGTCACTGCACTAAAGGACCACAGGGTGTGGCGGCTGTTGGAAAGGCCACTCTCCCACCCTGCTTGGTCCTCAACACTCACAACCCCACATGCAAGGCTACATCAGGCCTTTGCCAGATGAACCTCCACTCAGTGAGGAAAATCTCAACCCTGACCCACAGGGACAGGACTTACCAAAGGCAGGGTGATTCATGGTATTTTCCAAAGGTGGAGTCCGATGGAACCAGGCTTGTGTGCACTTGGTACCCCAAGCATGGTCCTCTTCAAGATGTCTCCACTAAGATGAAATAGAAATGCCTACTCATTCTTCCCACTGTCTCCCAATTGGTCATCTTTATTACACACACACATACACACATATACACACACATACAATCTTCAAAAGCTTAACAGTAATTCTGACAGACAGCATAGGTGTTAGAGTATTAGAAGAAAACCATTTTTCAGAATCCGTATAACCAGCACGATCCTCCTGCCACATGGAGATCCATCGCACGTTGCTATGCAAAGCAGTAGCATGACCCCACTTTGGTTCAAGCCAGATGAATTGAGTTTCTGTCCCTTGCAACTGAAAGAGTCCTGACCAAAACACCTCACCTCCTTGCCTTGGATAAGATGCTTTCAGCTGCAAGTAACAGAAATGTATTAACCTCACAAACAGAAAGTCTAGGGGTGGGTGACCCTCGGGACAGGTTGATTCTGGAGCTCAGTGGTGTCTCCAAGGCTGTTCTGGCTCCCCCTGCCTGGAAGAAGACAGCCTTGGAGATTCAGACATCACATGTGTGAATTCAACCATGAGCTGGCAACCTGAGGAAGAAGAGGGACCATCTCTTACTACACTGTCTCTTTCTCAGAAACAAGGCAAGGAAACCTTCCCCAGAAGACCTTAGCAGGTGTCTTCCAAGTTTTATGGACCAAAATAAGCTCTCATGCTTTTCGTCAAGCAATTGCTAACAAGTGCAATGGAATTTTCCTTAGACCAACAGGGCTCACCTCTGAGTCTGGGAAGAAGGTCAGAGTCCCCTGGGAGCAGATGGCTGAGGCTGTGTGCATGTGCAATGGCACCTCGATCACATTAGTGTTCCCTTAGGAGGCAATGAAAGGAGAAAGGACGCTGGGCAGGCATCAAGGATGTACAGTTGCTACATCCGGTGGCCACCCTGGCCGGAGCTTCTGGCCCCCAGGCCACACGGAATTCACAGGCAGCAAGAATCCTCTCACTGAGCCATGCAAGGGGGCGGTGACGGGTAGAGAGCCACACACCTCGGCCAGGGCCAGCCTTTGGCGTTGCGGTCTGCTCTTCCAGCCCGTTGAGGAAGGGCTCCCTGGCTGGCGTGGGGGTGGGGACGCAGGGGCAGGAGGACCAGTTCAGCTGTGAGTCATGAGCAAGTTCTCCCCGAGAAGGCTAAGAACCAGGAGGGTGTGCTCACAGAGGGAGGACTCCTGGGGTTTCGGCCAAAGAGGGGGCGTCAGGGCTCCCAGCACTTCCGTGAGCGCAAGGCAGGGAGACAAGACTGGGTGGGTGAGCCATGGAGGGAGAAGACCCCCAAAGGCCTCCCTTAGCTTGTCCGGGCAGGCAGGACAGACAGGACCCTCACCAGGGCAGACTCTCCCCATCTCTCTCCTGTCGTCTCGCTGGGCATCCTTGGGCAGCTTGGATGGGTTTCTGCTGCCCTCCCTTCTCCGTCCTTACCCCAAACTTCACTCTCCAACATTTCTGGGCTCTTCCTTGCCTTCAAGCCTCTGCCCATGGTGTTCCCTCCTTAGAAATGCTTGTCCCACTTCTGCTTCCGTTACTGCACAGCCTCCAGACCCCACCTGAGCAGGTGGACCCCTCCTTCTACTCCTTCATGGCTGTAGGGCTGGGCCCTCGCCTCGCCTGGGATTGTAGTTCTCTCCAGGTGCAGTTTGTTCGTCTCCCACAACGAGCTGTTGGCCCCTCAGGGGCAGGAACCATGTCTAATTCATTCTGGTGAGCTCTGCTGTGGCCCCGAAGCTGAGGAAGCAAGGCTGGGGATGATGGGAGGTGGGGAGGGCCCTGCTGCTTTCTCCAAGCTAAGGTGAGCTGCCAACAGGGCAACTGACACCCCCGTTGAGCCATTTAAAAGTAAACGAATTAAAATAAAATACAATTAAAAATTCGCTCACATTAGCAGCATTCCAGGGGCTCTATCTTTGGAACCTGGTTGGATAGCACTGACATAGAATGTTTCCATGACTGCAGAAAGCTCCAGGGGATGGGGCTGTTCCAGAGCCTCCAACGTGGCGTGGTGGCAGCTCCAAGAGGGACAGACTGTGTGCTCCACATGCTTTCTACTCCCATGGAGTGCCCGGCACCCTGCAGGGCACAGCCCACTTAGCTTCCTCGGCCTGGCCCTCTCCCCAGCCCCCCACTGGGCCAGGAGATTAATTCCCTGGGCTTCGCTGTTCCCAAAGCCTCTTCATAGACCGCCCCAGGGGGCAGGCAGGGAGGGATGATTGCTTTCACTTTATAGGAAAGGAACCGAGGCTCAGAGAGGTGAAGACACTTGCCCAAGACCACCCAGTGGCAAATTCCAGAGCCTGGATCCAGCCAAACTCCAGGCCCCTTCCCTCCCCGCCCCCACCAGGGCCTGCAGCTTCCCAGAAGAGGCCCTCTTGGTGCCTGAATCCCTTCAACAACAACATCAAGTGTTTAGCCAGCTTCTCCTTAAATACTCCCCATGACGTGAATCTCCCTACCGTTCCCTGAAGCAATGCCATCCAACTTTAGACAGCTCTGCCAGCAAATTCTTGCTTATGCTGAGGCAAAATCATCCTTCTTGCAACTTCCCTGCCCCAGGATCTTAGAAATCATGTGGTACAGCCACAAAATTGCTCTCGCAACACCGAAGCCAGCCAGCTCCCGGCCTCGGCTCACCCGCCTCCAGCATGGGGAGCTCAATGTCCCCTCAAGGCAGCACTTTCCTTCTTTGGGCATTTAAGAACCAGCTTCCCTCCCACCTGTCCTCCCCACTGGCTTCGCTCTCTGGAGTCTGATAGACTCTGTCTGCCCCCTCTCCCCAGGGAAGCCGCTTTGAGGCTGGGGCAGAGGTGGAGTGATGTGCCCACAAGCCAAGGACGCCAAGGGGGGCCAACCCACTGGAAGCCGGAAGGGGTGAGGAAGAGCCTCCCCAACAGATTCCAGAGGGGGCCCGACCCCCCCACGCCTCGAGTCGGACCCTTGGCTCCAGAACTGGAAAAGAATAAATTGCTGTCATGTTGGCAGCCCCGGGTAACAGAGACAAGTCCAGACATGTCAGCAGGTGAGGGGCTGGGGCCAGGGGTGCTCCCGCAGGCAGCCAGGTGTTACCCAGGTTCTAGAGAGAAGAAAGAGGGGAACGGACAGGAGATAATGGGGTGGGGGGACGTGGAGAGATGGGGGGGAAGAGAAGGGATGAAAGGGGAGGCCGTCTCACTCAGGAAAAGACACGGCTTTGGGCGCGCTCTCTTCCTCTGGGAGCCTCCATGTCCAGCTCTGTCACATGGGGTACCGATGCCCCTGCTAGTTCGGGGTGAGAATGAGGTGAAGTGCTAAGAGAGTCCCTGCAGGGGTGCAGCCCATAGGAGCACTCCGTGGATGTGCTGAGCAGCTCTCACAGCCATCACGTCACGGAGGACAATAAAAACAACGTGACAATGCCACTCTCTTGAGCACCTGCCCTGGGCCAAGCCCATAGCACCCCTGAGAGAAGGTGTCATCACCCCCAGTTTATAGGGGAAGAAAGTGACAGGTAAACAGAGGTGACAAGCTCAAGGTCACTCAGGAAGTGACCAAGCCATGCAGCCCCTAAGAGCCAAGTCCCAGCTGTGGAACCTTCCGGCACACCTTCCCATCCCTGTTCAGTGGCCCCCTCCACCGACAGGGGCCACCGACATGTGCCTGGAAGAGGAGCACTGGGCAGAGCACTGACCTCTAGTTTCCTCTTTGCTGCAAAGTGGGGGCACAGGCTCCAGGCCACCCTGTCCCCCTCCTGGGTCTCGGTTACCGGAAGTGGAAACTCTCAGGATTTTCGAATTCTAACACTGTGCAGGCAATAGCATAGCAGGAAATCAGAGGGGGAAGTTGTCTTAAATGGAACAGAGCACTTTGTGTTCTTCTAGCCCATAATAACCACTAATTAGTTAATCCCCGTGGCAGCAGGGTGAGTTATCGGGTATTATTATCCCCAGTTAACAAGTGGGAGGTTGAATGAGAGTGGGAGTGGCCCCAGGCTCAGGCAAGGAAGGGATCAGTGAAAACCCACAGACTCTACAAATTGCTTGGAGATTGGGGGCGGGGAGGGGACAGGGAGGCCTTGACGGAGAGGACCCCACAGGAATGTGCCTCCGAGCCTCGGGGAGCTGACGTCCCTTTGCCTCCCGGCCGTCTGAGCCTGCCTGGTCCTCGCTCGGGTGGGCAGGGAGAGCCAGAGGCAGCAGGGATCGGCCGCGAGTCGCTCGGTGAGGTCCGGGCAGGAGCGCTCAGGGCCGGCGAGCTTGGCTGAGGCCGCTCTGGTGGGGGTGGGGGGCCCTCAGAGCTGGGCTCCCTCCGTGGCCCTCCCTGAATTCCTAGAGAAAGCAGCCAGCCGTAAGCCCCCGGGATTATGTGTGTACTAATGGCCTGTGACAAAGGCAGGGGATAAGCTCCCCGCTCTGCAGACTAAACAAGGCACAAGAAGCCAAGTCAAACAAAAGCTGGGGTTTGGGGTTGGCTGGTGGGCGAGCCGCAGCCTGGCCTCGTGGGGGGCCAGGGCCCAAGCCGCCGCCCGGAGCCTCCCTGGTGGCCTCCTCCCCCTGCACAGAGGCCCGGAAGGAAACACGTCCCCGACGTCTCCCTCCACAGCCACCCCTGCTTTGCAGTGCCTCGTGGGAGGCATTTCCATCGCATTGCCCCAGAGATGGGAAACTGGGGTTCAGAGATGGGAAGGAAGACACAAACCACGCAGCAGGTCAGGCAGGAGGCCGCGATCCAAGGCCCCGGCTGCCCGCTCCACCATGGCCTCCCAAGTTCTCCCTTAAATTAGTGCCGAGCGCCAGGGAGCACGAGGGCACAGGGAAAAGCTTTGCTTCGATTTCCAGGCAGGTGTTTTCCCACCTGGGCGTCTCCTCTGAGCCCACGAGCTCGGGCTTTGGCAGCAGGGGCTCCAGGCCTCCTTCTCGCTTTCTCTGTTTCCCTTTCAGGGCTGGGCTGCTTGCCCTGCCCCCACCCCCCAGGCCCCACAACACCTGCTCCAGGATGCCTGGGGTGGGAGTCCCCACAGCAGGGGTCTGTCTAGTCCCAGAGCAGCTGCTGAATTGTTCCTGGTGTCAACCCAAAGTTTGAGGAGCAAGGTCAGGAATATTTGGGGTCATCAAGGGAGAGCTTTGCTGCCCTTGAGGGTATAGAGAAGCAAGCCCCCTCTCTGCTTCAGGTAGAAACACCTGGAGACACCTGTCTTCAGTGGATCTGCAAGCCGTCTCCACGGACCCCTCCTCCGTGTGTGAAAGGGCCCTCTCCGTAGGCCCAGTTGGGCAGGGACTTTTCTGGTCTGAACCCAGCTCCCTTTCCACCCTGTAGAGTTCACTTCTGAGAATGATTTGGCTTCAGGCCTGGTGCCACTGCTCACTCCTGCCCTTCTGGTTCCCAACTGGAGCCAGAAGAGCCCAGCCTCCCGGGAATTAAGGCCACACTGTTCTCCTCCAGCTACAGGGGTGGCAGCAGGGTGTGTGAGGGGATTACCTACCTGCCCCCGCTTACCTGTCTATGTGTCAAGTTTAAGCCCCTGGAGGGTTTTGTGTAACGCTGCAAAGGAATCTTAAAAAATAGAGACCCTACTGTCGGGATTACTGGGCGTGGAGACACTCGCCTTTCGCACCGAGGCTTCGGACGGCTGCCAGCCCTGCTCAGGCTTGCCAGCTGCCCAGCCCTGCTCTGCACGGAAGCGACTTATTCCAGCCTCTCCAAATGAATCACATCCCAGAGCCCCTTGTCTTGCGAGCATATTCTGCCCCTGACCAGCTGGACTCAAGGAAAGTTTCCAGAAGCAAGTGTCATTGGGGAAAGGCTGGGTCTGGGTTAAAGGCACTTCCAGACGTTTGTTGGGTGAACTTCCAGCATCTTCCCGCTCTGGGCTTCAGTCTCCCAACCTGTTACCCCAAAATAATAACCTCCAGCCATACCTGCTGTTCACGGCCAAGTGAAGGTGCTTTCTGAAATGTATATCGTGGTGCAAATTCAATGGGTGCCATTGTGTTCTGAAAAAGAAAAACTCAAAAATGCTCAGATCAGCGGCCAGCAAACATCAGTTCACAGCAGAAACCGTGTAAGACAACCAGGCGATCGTTACTGGGAAGGACTGACTGCCCTTCGTTCCGAGTTTGCATCTCCCCTGATTATCTTCCTTTGGGCTGTAGAAATGTCCTTTCTTTTATGAAATGACGTTAGGTCATAGTTTTTGATGGTTTGCTGGCTTATTTGCCCAGACTTGGTTTAAACAAACAATTAGCAGTGCCACGCAGATTCTCCACAATTCCACTTGAAATACCGGCCAATCTAAAAGTCAGAGAACCATTGCCTCCGAGGACCGAGATGAGGCACGTCTTGCTGGCTCCACTGGCATGAAATGGTAACCGCAGTGCCACCCAGCAGCCTCCCTCTGCCCTTCTCCACCCTGCAGGCACCAGATCAGGGGAGGAGGGCAACGCCTACAGCCCAGGCTGCGGGGAGCACTCCTGGGAGCAGAGCACTGAGAGGGAAGCAGTTTTCTAGAACGTTCTGGAGGACGAGACCTCTTCTGTCATTTCAGTGGGAGGGACAGAAGATAAAGCCACTGCTTCTGATCCTCCCGTTTTCTTTCTTCTCTGTTTCTAGAACTCCTTTTTAGTCTGAAATGGTTTCTCCTGGACTGATCCTCGTATTTTCCTACCTTTCCTGTCATATTCCCCCTTTCTGAGTATTTCTCTTTTATGTACCAGCACCATGTCCAGGCCAGCCAGGGCAGACTCCCTCCGCTCATAAGGCATTTATACACCCCAGAGGGTCACTCGGGAAGAAAAGATTCAATATACTTTCGCTGTCTTCTCTGGATCTCACAGGCTTCCTGAAACTGCACACTTGGTTCTATCTTTCTGAAGTAAAAGATTTTTTTTATCCTGGAATAGAAGTGGATGATTTAGGAGCTATGCAGTTTGCAGGATACAGGATAGCCTGGCAGGTAAAAGTACCAGCTCTGGCAACTTGCCATCTGGGCTCAAAGCTTGGTTCTGCCATTTGCTGTCTATTAACTTCTCTGGGCTTCAGTTTCCTCATCTGTAAAATGGGGATAATAGTAGTTACCTCCTAATACTGTTGTAAGGATTAAATACACAATGACATGTAAAGCCCTTAGAATAGAGTTGGCATATAGTAATCATTCAATATATTGTCTATTATTATTGTAGGATTTGTGTTTTCATAAAAAAATATGTTTGTCTCCATGTCAAAGTATGAAGGAAGTTGTAACTGTAATCTCAGAAGTGCTCCCTGTAATCTTCGAGAACTCACAGAGAAAAGGAGAGAGAAGAAAGCTGGATGGTGTTCAAATGTCTTGATTTTCAAAACAACAAAAGAAAGTCTACCTTAACAACTGCACTGATCTCTTCTCAGCAGGGAAATCACTCAGAAAGTACAATGGAGAAAATGTAAGAAAATGAGAGGATTGATTCAGATGTGACTAATACTAATTTCAGAGGGAGAGAAAATAGGGAGTGGAAAATTATTTTTTAAAAATCATATATTCCCCCAGAACTGAAGGACATAAGTCTCCAGGTTGAAAGAACCCCTGAGAATCAGGTCCAAGAATTTTTAAAAGTTCCACACCAGACAATCATAGAGAAACTTCAAAACACTGGGGACAGAGATCCTATAAGCTTCCAGAGAGAAAAAAACAGGTCACGTACAAATGGTCAGCAACTAGAATTATTGAGGACTTCTCAACAATAACACTGGAAGTTCGGAAGACAATGGGCAATGCCTCAAGGTTCTTTAAAGAAGGAATCCCACTGAATGGTGAGCTGGGGGTGCTCCAGATGGGAAAGTTTATGTTGCATATAAATTGCCACAATTGAAAAATAAGAGCAACTAAAGAGACAACAACAGTTAAATGCAACACGTGATCCTGGACTGGATCTCAAAAAGGACTGTTACTGCAAAAGAGAAGCTAGGGCTGCCTATAATTGTGCCTAAGAGTCTCCCCCTGAGTGCCTCTTCGTTGCTCAGATGTGGCCCTCTCTCTCTAGCTAAGCCAACTTGGCAGGTGAAATCACTGTCCTCCCCCCTACATGGGATCTGACTCCCAGGAGTGTAAATACCCCTGTCAACATGGAATATGACTCCTAGGGAAGAATCTGGACCTGGCATTGTGTGTTGGAGAATACCTTCTTGAACAAAAGAGGGATGTGAAATGAAATGAAGTAAGTTTCAATGGCTGAGAGATTCCAAAAGGAGCTGAGAGGTCACTCTGGTGGGCACTCTTACGTACAATATAGATAACCCTTTTTAGGTTCTAATAAATTGGAATAGCTAGCAGTAAATACTTGAAACTATCAAACTACAACGCAGAACCCTTGAATCTTGAAGACAATTGTATAAAAATGTAGCTTATGAGGGGTGACAATGTGATTGGGAAAGCCATGTGGATCACACTCCCCTTTGTCCAGTGTTACAGATGGGTGAGTAGAAAAATGGGGGCAAAAAAAGAAAAAGCATCCAGTGATCTTTTTTACTTTAATTGTTCTGTTTCACTTCAATTTTTATTCTTACTACTTTTGTGTGTGTGGTAATGAAAATGTTTAAAAATTAATTTTGGTGATGGACACAGAACTATATGGTGGTACTGTGAACAACTGATTGTATGCTTTGTATGACTGTATGGTATATGAATATATCTCAATAAAAATGAATTATTAAAAAAAGAAGAAAAGAAAAAAGGACATTATTGGGACATATGAACAACTCGGAATATAAACTGAAAGCCTTGTATCAATGTTAAATTTCTTGAAGTTGATGACTGTACTTAAGGTGGTTACTTAACTGAGTATTCTTGTTCTTAGGGAATATACAGGGAAGTATTATGTGTTCAAGAAGCATGATGTATACAACCTACTCTCAAATGTTTAGAAAACAGATAAATAGATGTATAGATAAATTAGATGATAGAAATAGATAATGCAGATATAGATATAGTTAGATATAGAGATAGAGATAGAGATATAGAGATAGAGATAGATGGAAATAAGGAGTAAAATGGCAAATGTGGCAAAACATTAAAATTGGTGGATGTGGGTATCTGGGAGAGGGGTATGTTGGCATTCTCTGTATGGTTTTGTATTATTTTTACAACTATCCTGTAAGCTTGAAATTATTTCAAAATTAAAAGTTTAAGAGAAAAATTCAGAAGGAAAATTATTTCTAACTTAGAATTCAATACCCAGCCAAACTATCAATCAAGTATGACATAGAATAAAGACATTTTCAAACAAGCAATATTTCCAAGTGTTTACTTCCTTTTTCAAGCCATATTGCAGGCTGAGACAAAAGGGAGAAATCAGTAATACCAATTCTATCTTTATTTAAAATTTTGATGTTTTAGTCATCATTTTTATGTGTTTCAAAACACTGCATTAAAATACTATTTATATGGATGATGGAGTTTTTTGGTGCCCCCTTAAATTCTGTGCCTGAGGCAAGGGTCTCACTTGCATCACCCTAATTCCAGCCTACTTTGCATGATCTTTCCCAGAAAGTTGCTGAAGTGTGTTCTCCCTGGAAACAAAGAAGAAAACTAAGAAAGTGAAAGGCATGATAAAGAAAGCAGGGCATGCAACACAGGGAAAGACGACACGAAGCCCCAGTCTGTGGGTGAGCCCCAGTCGGAGACCAAAAGTCTAGAAGGGAGAAAGGCAGAAGTCTCCAGAAGAGAGGGAAAGAAATAATGACATTCTATTGGCTCAGCTGTGAAAAGCATTTACATAATCATAATAGCACAAACACTGAATATCGATCTAATTCGCATTATGCTACAATTATATTAGGAGGATGGGTGATAGAAGGGTGTATACAAATGGTCACGATGGACGATAAGGAAAGCTACATCTTCATCTTCCATAGTGGCAAATCCTAAACCTGAAAAATAAAGTGGTAGTAATAGAGTACATTATTTAGAGATATGTAGGAAAAATACCACAAGCATCTACCAAAGGAGTTGAAAAAAAGTTTTCTTTTGGAGAAGGGGAAATGGGAGAAGGGAAAGTAAGAGGACTGCTCTTTTTTGTACCAAATCATATAGAGTTATTTATTTGACTCTTTAATCATGTGGCTATATAATGCTGATAAAAATTAAAACTTTTTAAAATTATGTGTTGATAGATGTTTTACAGGTTAGTTTTGAAATGCTTGGGAAGAATTAGAGGAATGTACATAGAAAACTAGTAAAACAAAACACCAAGTAGTTATTAACTCCAGGAAAAATAAAAGGAAGTACAAGAAGAGAACCATAGTATATTACTTAGCTTAGTATTGAACAATATTTATATAGTCATACTAATGTAAACACTGAATACTGTAAACCAAAAGTTGTGAAATTATAGTGAGAGACTTAAGGGAGGGAAAGTTAGAGAAGGTTAGTTAAGAGGAACGGATCCTCTTCTATAAAATAGGAAATCAATAGCTAATTGATAAATCAAGAAATAATAGTACAATTAGTGATGAGCAAATTTCCAAGTATCACTTAGAAATGCAGATGTAAATATCAGAAGAATAAAAGAATGGGAAGTGGTTGTCTGGGGAGCCAGAATGAATGAGGAAGAGTTAGTTTTCATTATAAATAAGAATCTTAGTCTTTGACTTTTCAAGCTATGTGCCTATATTTCTTCAATTAAAACAAAAATTAATGGGAAAAAGATAAAACTAGAATCAGATGACAACTACAAGGAGGGTAGTTTAGGTTACAGTTAAGGAAGAGCTTTCTAATATCTAGAAATGTCTGTTTAGCACTTATTTTGTTGCTAGGGCTGTACCAGAGCACTGGCTTGGGCAGGCGAGGACCCAAAATGGATATGAAATGGCACCTGCCTGAAGAGCCACTGAAGGTCAGCGTTGGAAAGCCCCTCAGAGTTTGCCTGGCGCAGCCCCTCCTTACACAGAGAAGGAAACTGAGGCCCAGAGAGGGGCAGACATGCCCAATGTCACACAGCATCAGGGGCAGAGTGAGGCTCACCTCAAAGTCTCTGATTCCTGTCCAGTACTCTTGTCCTCACAATACCTCTTCTGACAAGTGATTTCCCAAACAAACAAACAAAACAATCCTCACGAAAATGAAGCTTCCTCACAGTCTTTTACCGATCTCATATACACAACATTGTGTAGTAAATGTTACATTT
>PVKY010006101.1:0-16418 GCA_004027775.1 Bradypus variegatus
GGCCAGGGTCTCCGAGGGCGTGTGATCAGACCCTCCTCCTGAGTCCTGCGATGGGGAAGGGCTGGGGAGCGCTCCAGGCCTCCCAGCTGACCTACCCTGGCACCCCCATTCCTGGCACTAAGAACTAGGCTGGGTCAGGGAGGGACAATTGCCTGGAGAACGGGGATGGGCTGCAGAATGGGGGACACAGCCACAGGGAAGGGGTACGGCTCTGCTCTGTGCAGCACAACAAGGGGGCCTCTGGGGGGGACGGGGCTTGGCCTGGAGAATTGCCCTCTAGAAGCCAAATCCTCAGCAAGAGAAGGGACTGCAGTGGAGTGAGCGCCCCATCCCGAGAGGCATGCAAGTGGAGGGAGGGGCTGCAGGGATCCTGAAGGGCTTCCCAGGGTCCCGACACAGCTGGATGAAGGGGGAAGCGGGTGGTCCAAGGAACCATGACAGCCTGGCTCTAGGCTGGACACGATGCTAAAGGCTGTGGCTGGGGCCACACTGTGGGGCCATCCTGTCCCCACCTGGGCTGGTGATGTCCTGAGGCAGAGACACTGGTCCCCAGAGCCCTCGTCTCCATGGGCCAGGCCGGGGGCCACAGGAAAGCCTGGAGAGAAGCTGCCCACCGAGGGCCAGACTCCCGGTGAGAAAAACAACGTGCTCTTTATTGGGGGTGGGGGGCACGGGAGCAGGGCCCGGCCGGGTCACTGGTAGCCGGCCAGCTGCAGGGCCGAGGGGTAACGGGCGCGCCGGGCCACGCACTTCTGCCGGTCGATGAAGAGGCTGTTGGTCTTGATGGCGATGTCCTTCTCCAGGCTCATGCGTGTGTCCTCCAGGTTGCACAGTGACTGCTCTGCCTCCAGAAGCTTCTCCTTCAGCGCCGTGAGGGACACGGTCAGCTCCTCCACCTCGTTCAGCAGCCTGCGGGTGGGGAGGCGTGAGCCGGGGCCCGGGCAGGGGTGGGGTGCAAGGTGCACAAGAACACAGGCCTTCTGGGTCGGGGGGCTGGAACCCCAAGTTCAAGGGCTGGGAACTAGGCAGGGGGTCCCCAGAAGACGCTCAGGAGCCCAGAGCACTGCGGGAGACGGACCGGGGCAATGGTTCTGTCCATTCCTGGGGTGTGAAGTAGGGCTGGCCCCCCTTGCAAGGAGTGAGTCCCCAGATTCTTGAACGGACTTGGGAGCTCACTTAGAAGGGAAGTGGGCAGCAGGTAAGCTACAAAAAGAGAAGATGCGCCCCACCCATCGGCAGCTAAGACAGGGTCACACGCAACCCTAAGAGCTGGGAGGCACCCAAGGGGTGGGGATGGCACAGCCCTGCCCTGTGTGCAGGCTGGGGGGCCTCTCGGAACCCGAGATTCCCCTGGGGAGACGGGACCGACAGGGCCGAATGGGAACACGTCCCCAGCGCCCGGGGCCCGCAGCTCTGGGCTGTGGTGGGGACGTGACTGCTCCCCCGTGTGAGAGGCTGGGGTGTGCCGGGTGTGGGGCACGTGGGGTGCCCTGGGGGCCAAGAGGGGCCGAGGGGACACCTGAGCTGGGCGGCGTCACGGCACAGCTCCACGTTGGGTCGGTGCGAACGCTGGTAGAGGCGGGTCTGGGCCACCTTCAGCGGCGCCTCCTTGTCGCGGATGGCCGCCTTCAGGGCCGCCACGTCGCGCTCCTGGTCCGTGATCTCCCACAAGGTCTGCGGGGGCACCCCGTGAGCCGAGGCTGCCCTGCCCGGTAGTGCCCTCGGGGGCCTGGGAGCCCCGGGATGGCCCCGCCCTGTCTGCCAACCCGGGGGGGATGCGGGGAGGCCTGCGTGTCCATCTCCACCCTGTCGGGGGACTCGGGGGGCTCCGGCGGATCAGCCCAGCCCTTGCCCTGTAGCTCTGGCCCGAGCGCCGCCCGCTCCAGCTGAAGATTGGAGGGACTGAGCAGCCAAGGCCACACTGAGAACCCCCCGCCAGGCCCAGCCGCCTCCTCCCACTTTCCACCCTCCTGCCGGCCAGTGCCTCCTGGTGGCCGTGGCTGGAACAGCTCCCGGATGCCTCTTCGAGGCATCGAAGGAGGGCTGTGGGGTGTGGGCGCCCGCCCCGGGGCCCCTGGGGGCTGCGGGTCACCGGCGAGGTGGCCCTGCAGGGGCTCCGGGCCGAGGGTGCGGTGCACCTTGCGCAGGTGATGCTCCAGCTTGTGGCGCGCGTCCTCCAGCTCCTGGCAGCGGCTGGCGAAGGCCAGGCTCACGGCGTCGTACTGCAGCCGCAGGTCCTCGGCCGTGTCGCGCAGGACGCAGTCCACCAGGCGCCGCAGGTTGGCCGAGGCCAGGCGCTCCCGCTCCGCGCGCTGCAGGTTGTCGCGGCTGAACTCGGCCCACGTCTCGGGCGTGGAGGCGCTGCGGGCGGGAAGCGGAGCGCGCGGTGAGCGGGGGCGGGGGGAGCGGTGCCCGCCGCCCTCCCCGCGCCCCGCACCGCCGGCTTACCGCCCGCGCAACCCTGCACTCCCGCACTCGCTGCGCCCCCGCGCGCATTGCGCGCACCGCGACGCTCCACGGGGCCCGGGGCTGAGCTGCGGGGTGCGCGCGCCCCCTGCCGACCACCCGCGGAACTGCCGGCCGCTCGCGCCCGGCTGGGGTGCCGGGGGTCCCCGCTGTTAGAGGCCCTGCTGGCTCCCCCGACCCCGGGAGTAGGTGGAGCTGCATGAGTGGCTCCGGTGGGAGGGCCTCGGGGAGGGGCGTCCCACGGAGGGGATGACGGGGTGCAGAGTGGGGCGGCTCGGGGGCAGGCCCTGGCCCAGGTGGCGGTGGTGGGAGCAGCGGGGTCTGGGGCAGCCTACCTCTCTTCGAACTTGGCCGAGTGCGGGTAGAACTGCACCTCGGTGCTCTGGCTGTGGTAGCGCATGCACGTCTCGTCCAGGGTGTAGGCCTCCACCTTGTCTGACCAGTCCAGCTCGCAGGCCTCCTTGTGCTCCCAGTTCAGCCTGGGGGGAGGTGCCTGTGCTGCATGGGGGCTGGGCCCACCCAGGGCCTGGGCAGGGCACCCCGTCCTCAGCCTTGGGGTGGCTCCGGGCAGGGCCTCATCTGTCCAGGGTGGGAACCTGCAGCCGGGCTGCCCTGTGCTCCTGGCTGTGTGACCCAAGCCAACTCCCTGCCCTCTCTGAGCCTCTGGACATGGCACCCTGGACCCCTGCCCAGGGCCAGCCAGGTGGTGGGGACAGGGGCCATCCCACGGGGGCCAGTGGGGGCCTCCTACCGGATCTGGTTCACAGTCTGTGTGATGGTCCTTTTCAAGAGCCCCTGAATATTCCGGATGAGCTCGGCCTCCTGGGGGAGGAGACGACCCCACCTGAGCACGTCCCGGGCACTAGGGGCTCTGGACAGACCCACATTGTCAAGGTCAGCTCCTTAGGCGTCCAGGACGGCTGAGGTTCTGGGGAACGGGGCTGCCCCTCCCTCAGGACAGGTGGTTGGTGGGGTGCTGGGGGTCTCAGGTCAGCCCTTGGGCTGGGCACGCTCGTCTTTTTTCCTAGAAAATGGGGCAGGAGCCACCTCTTTCTCTCCTCTTTTCTGGGGCTTTTAACATCCTTTTTGGTGCATTGGGAGAGGCTCTGCTCCTCCAACGCTTGTCTACGGGCTACTGGGGGGCCCACCTGGGGGTCCCTTGTGCCAGGCCTCGGCCCCACAGAGACCGGGGTGGTCACTGCGCTGTTCTGTGTGCTGGGGCATCTGCCTGCCCGTGGCCCCTGGACAGTGGGGCCAGCAGCCTCCGAGAACTTGGAGCCTCGGGAAGCAGCTGCACCCCGAGCCGGGCTCTGGGCTCAGAAAGTTCTGCCCTACATCGTGGGCTTGAGGGGAGCCCCATGGCGTTCCTATCCCATGTCTGATCCTTCTTCCAGTGAACTGAAATTTTGCCTTGTCGTGGGTTAAATTCCAGGGGTGTCTGGGTCTTGTTCTCCTCTCCCCTCCCCGGGGGTCGGCCTTTCCTGCCTTCATTACCGGGTGACCAGGCCAAGAGCTAGGACGGGGGGAGGTGGCTCGGGCAGGGCGGCTCAGACCTGAGCCTTGGGTGGTGCTGAGCAGGGGGTGCTGTGATGACAGGTGGGCATGGGGGGTGCAGAGCAGGCAGTGAGCGGGGGGCACCTGGGGAGGGCTGGGGGCTCTGGGTCACGGCCTGTGACGGCACTGCCAGGACAGGGCAGCTGGGAGCTCCTGCTTCCCATGGCTGGTGGCTCGGGGGGGCGGGGGGGTGCCGCAGGGTGAGGGTGCACATGACCCCCTGGCTTGGCCGTGCCTGGACTCCCAGCCGCGAGCAGCAGTCCAGGGGGCTCTGGGGGTGCCGTGGTGAGCTTGGCCTGGGGAGCTCAAAGGCCAGACTTTTCTCAGCATCCAGTGGCCTGAAAGAGAGGAGACACCCCCAAAAGGGAGGCCCCCAGGGAGAGATACTTGCTGGGAAGCCAGGGCCCAGTCAGGCCCAAAGCTGCCCCTGAGACTGACAACCAAGGCTTCCATGCCCTGGGGGTGGAATGGGCACCCCTCACCCCGCACGTGACTGCAGGCTCAGCCAGGGCCCCCCCGTGCTCTGGGGTTGGAGGTGGGGAAGTGTGAACCTGGTGGGGGTGTCAGGGCTGGGCACGAGGCACCGGGCAGCCTCTCTCCACCTCACCTTGTCCCCTCTCTGCTGGGGACACCAGGTGAGCCTCCCAGGTGCGAATCCTGCCACAGCCCAGGTCCCCTCACCGCCCGGGTGAACCATAATGGGGGGGCTGGGGGTGCAGCGTGTGGACCTCAGACCCGGGCAGTGAGGGGCGAGCTCCGAGGCCCTGGGCCGGCTCCCCACGTGCCTGAACCCCCAAAGTGCTCAGTGCCCGTGAGTGTGGGAGGCACACTCGGGAACCCCTGTGCACCGGGTCAGTTTGTGGGGACATGGATTGAGTTAGGGGGAGGTCGTTGGGGAGGTCTCCGACCCAACACGAGTGGTGCTTTTGCCACGCGGAGCCCTGTCTGCCCCAGGCCCGGCCGTCCCCGCCGCGCCACCTTGAGCAGCTCCATCTCCACGACGTCGCGCACGAGGTCGGGCCGCTGGCGGCGCTCGCGGCTCCGCAGGTTGTCGGTGACGATGGCGAAGGGCACGGCCGTGGCGTCGAGCGCGCGCTCCAGCCGCAGCTTCTGCGCCAGCAGCAGGTCGGTCTCGGCCAGCAGCTCCTGGGCCTCGCGCTGCAGCTCCGACTTCCAGCCGTGCGTGTCCTGCAGCCGCGCGCCCACCTGCCGCGTGGACGCCTCCTGCGAGCGCCGCGCCAGCGCCTCCGTCTCGGCCGCCAGCTGCCGGCTCTCATGGCGCTGCCGCTCCGAGCCGTCGCGGTCGGCGAAGGCCTGGCGGTAGCGGGCGTAGCAGCCCTGGAACCACTCGTCCGCCAGGTACTTGGCCGTGCGGGAGCCGGCCGTGGCCAGCCCCGAGGACGTGTGGGCGCCCGTGCTGCGGGCCACATCGTGCTCCTTGGGCGGCCGCTCGCACACCGGCACCGTCTGCGGGGCCGGCTCCTTGGTCAGCAGCGCGTCCACCTGCGCCATGGCCAGGCCCGGGGTGGGGACGCGGCCGGGGGACTCGTGGGGCACGGTCAGCTGGTCGGAACAGGACGCGCGGCTCTGGTCGCCCTGGCAACGCGTCCACAGCAGGGCCTCTGGTTGCCAGGCAACGGGCTGATCAGAGCAGGGTGGGGCAGCCCTCTTAAGGGCCCGGGTTCCCGCCCCCGCGGATGGTCCTGGGACCAGGAGAGGCCAGAATGCCCCAGTGCCTCTGGGGGGGCCGGGGGCTGGGAGTAGGCCTGCTGCCCCCCTGCTCTCCCTCCCTCGCTCTCTCCCTCCCTCCCTTCTCTGCATGGCTTGGCAGGAGCAATGTACTGGGGTGGGGGGGCTGGGGCCACATGACCTATTGCCCAATGCCCCTGGGCAGGGAGACCCCAAATGGAACCCCCAGGAACTGGCCATCACTCCTGGAGCCTGGGCCAAGGGTTCCCGGGGGATGGGGGTGCCGAGCCCCCCTGGGAGACAGAGAGCCCCCCCCACTCCACCTGGCTTGGGCAGCCTGGGAGCTCCTGGGGGTGGACTTCACACTGGCCCGAGGGCCCCAGCTGCCCTCCTAAGATACAAGTAGATGTTGATTGCCCTGACTGGAGGAATGGGTGGGTGAATGAATGAATGAACGAATGAGTGGCAGGCCTGGGCTTCCTCCAGGCCGAGTCGTGCCCGTGGGGACATGGTAAACCTCTTCTCTGTCTTTCTAGGGTCACCCTGCACCGCCTCCTCCTTGGAGACCTCCAGGACTGCCCAGGGCTGCCCTGACCCCACCGAGAGGCGTCTGCCCTGCTCCCGTCTGGGTCTGAGTCTCGGCCCCGTGGGGGGACCCGGCCGCCCCCCCCATGGAGCCCCATGCGGGCCGTGGCTGGCCTGCTCCCCTCTGCCTCCCCGGGGCTGCCTGCCTCTGTGCCCTGGAAGGGCTGCAGACCCCACAGCTGTGTGCACATCCCCTCTGGCCTCCCAGAGTGCCCACGGGGTGACGCATGCAGGTGCGGTCTGTTGAGGTCCCTGGGCAGCACTGACCCCCTCTCTTTGTGCCCCTTATGGGGTTCCTGTAGCCCTGCTGATGCGGATACATCATTCTCCCAGCGCCACCAATTACTGCTGGGGAGTTTGATCGACCCCTCTGTTCTCAGTTTTCCCATCTGTAAAATAGGCGTGAAAATAGTACCTGCTTCATAGGGTTGGTGTGAGGAGAAATAATTTGTAGAAAGTGGTTACTATCAGATCTCAGACAGTAAGCAACATATTAGCATTAACTATGTTTAAATTATTATTTTATTATTATTACTTTTTATTTCAGAGCTGGGTGTTGCTGCTGGAGATTTCTCGGAGGGCCATTCTGTCTGTCATGTGATCATACGACCACAGGGCCTTACAACCTCAGAGTGTCCTGCAGAGTCTCCTTCCAGGGTGAGAACTCCATGGGGTGAGGGACATGGGCGGGGCCGCAGGAACACTCCCGCTTCTTGCTCCTGGGAGTTGGCGAGGTCTCCTGGTCCTCCCAGCATGTTTGCTGCATGGAGCTCTATGCCTTGTGTCTGCTGAATTTCCTGCAGAACTGGGTCTGGGGCTCAAAGTACACAGGTCATCACCTCTGACCCACTCCCATTTGGACCCCGAGACCAGATCCTGGAAAGTTCCATCATTTCCATGACCCATCTGGAACAGTCTAGTATCACTATAGTAAAATTCAAAGAACAGCAGTCTGAAAATATTCTAGAAGCTTCTAGAATGAAAGAGAAGACCACTCATAAAGACATCAGACATCTCAGTAGAAACCTGGGATGCAAGCAGAAAAGGGAGATTAAAAATTGTTCAGTATTGAAGTAAAAGATCATTGAATCCAGAATTTTATATTTAGCCAGATTGTCATTTATATATGAGAATGTTATAAAAATGTTCTCAGGCACATAAGGCTTCAGAAGTCTTGCCAGGCAAAGGCCTGTACTGAAAACTCTTAGAAAAGGCCTACATGTTCAACATCCTACTGGAACCCTAGTCAAGGCAACAAGGCAAATAAAAGGCAAACATATTGGAAAGAACAAGTAAAACTGTCTTCTCCTACTCACGGAGGACACAGCTGTCAACACAGAAAATAGCAAGGAATCCACAGAACAAGTGCTGCAGTGAATGAGTTGAGCACGGCTGCAGGTACATTGTAAGCGTACGTGCATCAAGCACAGTTATACATACCAGCATTGCAAAATTGGAAACAAACATTTTAAAACCCAGTACCTTTTACAACAGCTCCAAAAAATGAAACATTTAGGTATAAAAAAATAAAATTGATTCTGTATGCTGAAAACATGAAAATGCCGATGAAAGAAATTACAGTAGATCTAAAGTAATGAAAGTATATATTGTATTAATGGAAAGAAAACTTCAAAATAGTTAAGATGTGATCCACAGACTTAGCACAATGCCATTCAGTACCTCAGAAGGACCTGCGTAAATAGAGATTCGCTGACTCTAAAATGTGTATGGAAAGGGAAAGAAGCTAGGATACCTAAATCCGTTTTGAGAAAAAAGAATAACGCTGGAGGACTCACTATCTGAATTTAAGATTTCCTATAAGGCTAGAGTAATCAAGGCAGGGTGGTGTTGGTGAAGGGACAGAAACACAGACGCATGGACAGAACAGAATCCAGAAATAGAGCCTCACAACATGGCCAACTGCATTTTGACAAAGGTGTGAAGGCAATTCAAAGGTGCAATGGTCTCTGTTTA
This sequence comes from Bradypus variegatus, assembly GCA_004027775.1. Lineage (NCBI taxonomy): Eukaryota > Metazoa > Chordata > Mammalia > Pilosa > Bradypodidae > Bradypus > Bradypus variegatus. The sequence continues at coordinate 8,269 of PVKY010006101.1, forward strand.
ACAAACGGCATTGGACCCCTCGGGCATCCAGGTGCAAAAATGGGAACATTGACCTACATCTCACACCTTATAGAGTAATTAACTCAAAATGGATCGTAGATCCAAATGGAGAATGCACAACTATAAAAGTTTAGAAGAAAGCCTATGATTTGGGGTTACATAACGGGTTATAAGATATCTTACCAAAAGCATGAATGAAAAGGAACATTTGATGACCTGGACCTCATCAAAATTAAAAATTTATGCTGCAAAAGACACTGTTAAGAGAATGAAAAGAAAACCATGACGGGATTCCACGTCACCCCCACTGGGATGGCTAAAATTTAAAAATGGTGACAATATAAGGACCCAGAGGAACTGGGATTCTCTTGTGTTCTAGTGTGAAAGCAAAATGGGACAGCCATTCTGGAAAACTGCTCAGCATTTTTGTATAAAGTTAAGCATATTCTTACCATATGAGCTAGCAATAAAGAAATAAGAGAAATAAAACACACGTTTACACAAACATCTGTATATGAAAATGCATGGCAGCCCTATTCATAATTACCAAAAGGTAGGTATGACTCAAATGTCCTTCTCCGGGCAAATGGATAAACAACCTCCATACGTGTGAGTACTGCTCTGCAGCAAAAAGGAAAACATGACTGATGTGTGCTACAGCTCGGATAAATCTCAAAGGTGTTGGGCTGAATGAAACAAGCTAGTCTCAGAATGTCAGGTACTGTGTGCTTCCATGGACATCACATTCTCACGTACACAGAGCTACCGCAGTGGGGGCGGACAGAGATGCAGAGGTTACAGGTGGGGACAGCGTGTGACTGCAAGGAGACAGCATGAATGTTTCAGGTTTTACTCTTTTTGTTGTGGATTTATGGATTTAAGCTCATACATGAAACCAGTCTACCTTAAATCTATGATTATAAAATACCCAATGGGTAAATCTCCTGATGGCTAAGTTCAAAAGGACCTCCCTCCACTTGTGTTAATTTCATAGCAGTGTTCACCAAAAATAGGATCAAATTGTATATGAATTATTTAAAGGAGATTAAAAAGTTAATGAAAAAAGAAAAATGCTTAGGTTAATGACAATGAATATGTTACTCGCAGGAAAATTTATGGCTTTAAGTACATTTATTGGGAGATGCAAAAAATTTTAAATAAATAAACCAAGCATTGAATTGAAGAAGTTTTAAGATGAGCTAAAGCAAAAATGCAGAGAACAGAAGAAAGAAATTCATTAAAGAGAAGGCAGACCTCGATGAAATAAGAGACCCCAGCGACACCTCCTACAACAATGGAGAAAAAGCAAAGCAAAAGTTGCTCATTGAAATTACAAATCTTTCAAAACATATACAGGATTGTTACACTAAAAATTACAAACATTGATGGAAAAAAACAAAGAAGACTAAATGGAGAAACATACAGTGCTCATACATAGATTGGAAGATCCAACATAATGAGGATGCCAGTTTTCCCCAAACTCATTTAATGTGATTTGTATAAAAATCTCAGGGAGGTTTTTTTTTGTAAACATAGAGAAACTTATTCTTAAATCTCTGTGGGAAGGTGCGGGACCAAGAACAGGCAACTGAATTTTGAAAGAGGAGATCAAAATCCAAGAAATCATTCCACCCAATGTTGAAGCTTACTGTGCAGCTACAGTAAGCAGGATGGTGGGAACCTGTGGCAGGACAGACATGCAGATCAGTGGCACAAAAGGGGAAACCCAAAAATAGATCCACACAAATAGGCCCAACTGCATTTTCACAAACGTGCAAAAGCAAAGCAATGGAAGCAGAGCCTTTTCAACAAACCTCACACCTTATACAAAATTAACTCAAAATGGATCACAGATTTAAATGCAAAGTGTAAACCTATAAAACTTTCAGAAACAAACACAAGGGAAAATCTTTGGGGTCTAGGTCTAGGCAAAACATTCTTTTTTTTATTTTATTAATTTATTTATCAAAAAATAAACATAACATTTCCAGACTAAGTAAAACAAAGGAAGAGGAAAAACAAATATACTGAAATAATTTCATTGCTTTGAATGTGCTCCCACCATACCACAAGAAAAAGAAACCACGTCATTAAGGTTACCCTCGATACGTTACCTATTCTTACTACGTTACTGTTCCCCCTTCACTAACTGCCATCTGTCTCTAGGTCTCCTGTGTTCCACAGTCAGAGCTACAGAGACAGGCCTCAGCCCAGTTATGGTCAGGGATTAAGGAGGGGAGGGGGTTGGTCTCATCTCTAAAAGGGGCCCAGGGGGCCTGTGATGAGCTGTTTGTGTCTTCACTGTGGTGCTGGATGCACAAACCAGCACATGTGGTGAAATGTCAGAACTGAACACACAGAAGCAAATGAGCGCACTTGACACCGGGGACATGGAGTAAGGTCAGCAGGGCTTCCCAAAGCCCATTTCCTGGCCGTGACCTTGAACTACAGTTACACAGGGGTGGCCTCTGCGGGAAGCCGGGGGAAGGGTATGCGGGGTCTCCCCTTATGATTTCTTACAACTGCCTTTCAATCTGCAATGATCTCAAAATAGAGTGTGCTAAAAGAAAAAATGAAAAAACATCCCCATATCTGAGAAAGCGCAAATATTGACGAAAAATAATTTGCTTCCTTGGAGTTATCCCTTACTTCTGTGGATTTTGGATTTAATCTTGTGTAGTTAGTGCTGGGGTCGGGGAGGGGGGTTGTTAGCAAAGTCCAACTACGGCAATAAACAAATGATAAAATACAAAAATGATAAATGAAAATCAACAATGTGCTGTACTTCACAATTTTAGTTTCGTTGCATGTTTTTTGTTTTGTTTTCCGCGTCAGGCAGGGCAGCTCCGGTCTGGGGGCTTTCAGGAAATGAAGAGCTGGGGCGCCTGAAAGCCACCTGAGAACACTCCATCGTGGTCAGTAAGGGGCGCTGGGCCCCCGGAGGCCAGGACGCAGGGTCAGCTCATGCCCCCTGCCCTCCCCAAAGGGTCTGACTCCTCCCCCCGGAGGGAGGCCTGGGCCGCCCTGAGAAGGGTGGGGGGCTCAGAGCCCCGAGGCAGCGCGACCCAGGGCCCCGCTGGGGGAGGGCAGGGTGCGATCGCCCCCCGGGCTGCCACCGGCTGAGCCAGAGAAGGGGGTGCGGCCACAAAGCCAGCGGCTCCCCAGAGGCTCCGGCCCGAGGGAGACCCCGGGAGCGCGAACCCCGAAGGTGACCGGAGCCGGCGCAGCCACCGGCCGCTGAGGCCCATTTGACAGAGGGCCAGGCTGGGGCCCCGAAGGGGAGGTGGCCCGCTGCAGCCACGCGGCTGGGGAGCTGCCGAGCGGGGCGCCCCTGCTGCCCCCTGTGCCCCGTAAGGCGGCCCCCTCCCGCTCTCACTTGCATTCCTGAGCCTCCCTGGTCTGGGCGCTCTGAGAGCTCGGCACAGACCCCCCTAAACCAGGCGTCTCTCCCCGGAGGAGGCACCCGCAGGCGCTGGGGGACTGAAGGAAGGTGCAAAGGCACCGACCAAGGTGGCCCCATCAAGGCCAATGCGCTAAACTAAACTCACTGTCAGGTGCGCGAAGACAGTTGCCAGGGGACAGCAGCGCAAGCGAGCGCTTGCGGAGCGGCCCAGACAGAGAAGATGCCGGGATTACGGCTGGAAACGCGCCCTTCTAGAGAGAAACGGGCAATTCTTTCATTCCGGGTGGAAGGGAACGGCAATCCCTTTCCCCCCCTCCACGCGGGGCGGATGAGCTGGGGTGACTACGAACTCGGGCAGGGCCCGGCGCACAAAGGACGGGCTCTCGGCAATGCGGGAGGCACAAGCCCACATCCCCTGACGCCGGCAGGGAAGCCCACGCGCCGCAGTCCGCCTCACCCGTCCCCACCCCCACGCGAGGCTCAGTCCCTTGGGGGTCCTTCAGACCTTCTCCCGGTGGCTGCTTCCTGCGATGCGAGACTCAGCATTAGAGAAGGCTGGGGAAGTCATGACGGTAAAACTAAGCAGTGATTTCCAAAACTGAAACAGATGCCCCGGTACATTCACAGGTGTGCGCAGCGCGGCGTGTCTGAGCCTCGCGCAGGTGCCTGGTGGCGTCTTCCCTCCCTGGGGGTGGGGTGGGGTGTGGGCTCTCCCTCTTTTACTCCTCATCTTGTCCAGAGGCTTGGATTATCCGCTCTGCGGCCTGGGTAGACCTGGGGAACCGGAGTCCCCTTTGCGTCCCTGCGTCCTGGGCGCCCCTGGCGCGCAGTGAGGGCTGAGAGCTGTGGGCTGCCGGGTGCAGACACCCGCGGGCGCGGGAGCGGGGAGTTGCCCCAGCAGCCGCCTCTGCGCCCCCAGAGCCGCCGCTGCAGGGTTTCGAAGGTTCTTGCAGTCAGAGCGAAGCCTGAGAGCAGGGTATGGCTTAATACAGGTGGACTAGTCTTGACCCAAATCACATTCATTTAAAAATAATTAAGATTTCAAAACCTCACAAAGACTTAGAAATTAGCCATTCTTTAAAGTTGTCTAATCTTTGTTTTCTTACCCTTTTGGATTCAAGAGTTTACTAAGTGGGACAAATCAGGTTTATCTTTTAAAAGAACATTAACATTAGATGTCCTCATCTGTTGAGTGGTCTATAGACCTATGAAATCAACGAGTAATAAATACAGCAAATCTCTTTGCCACAGAGAAAGGAGCCAAGTAGAAAAGTGAGGTCAGGCCACTTAATATCTGATAGGGCATGAGAATTAAAAACAGAGTCTACTCCACAAAATAGAAGAAAAAGAAAACAAGTTTATTATTGAATAAGCGTTAAAACAGAATGCGACGCATCACAGGCCATCTGCTTCAAGAGACTGCAAAGAGAGAGAAAACTCATTCTTTTCATGTAGTTAACTGAATCTGACCCATTACCTAAATATTCCCAATCTGTTTCTTGCATCTTTAGTTAAATTCATCTCCTAATAGGAAATGGGGAGATAGGGGCAATATTTTCCCTGATTATCAAAGAAATGACTTCCTTCCTTGGGAAACCTTCTTGAGGGCTGAAATTTGCAAGAGGCTTATTTAACATTTTTTTTAAAAGTACATGCATTTCAAAATGACAGAAAGAATTACAATTAATTTCAAGTTTCTAAAGCGAATAGTAAAAGAATTGGAGGGAAGGAGGAAGTCTCTTCCTTTGGTTTCAACAGGGAGAATTAAGCCTCTTTTTCTTTAAATTTGTTTTTATTCTCACATACCGTAGTGCAAGTTAGTTGGGAAAATTGGAGAGGAAATGTTACATGTTGTGTCTACTGATAACTAGGTTTCTGTATGTGAGGAATTCAGGGAATCTTTAAGAAATAAAAGACAGTATTTCCTTTGTTGATATTACTGTGAAAGTTCTTAAAAACCTAACTTAAAATGTAGCAACTTTTTGGACTTCTCATGATGGGTCTAGTTTCCAAAGGCTAAAAAGACCTTAAGGAAAATGCCAGTGGCTCCCAGGTGTTCTTGAAAAGACAAAATGTTTCTTTGCACAGTCTCCAACTCCAGCAGAGGTGAAACTCGTGAATTAACTCTTTTAAAGCAAGTTTATCAGGAAGGCTCTTAGTAACTGTCTTTCTTTCTTGCATTCCTCAGAAAATACTAGAGAACATTTAGTGCTCTTCTCGCACAGAGACTAAAATACTAACAGGACAGGTAGAATCAACCCTTTCACTTATACAGTATCTTTCCTGCGGAATACAATGATGTTCAATGTTGCTCAGCCTCAGCCTAGCGTGGATTAGATCGAATGGGTGGTGGGAGCCGGGTGGGGTGAAGCCGGGGGTCGGCGCCCTGGATCACAGCTAGTGGTGAGCAGACATCATTCTGCAAAGAGGAAGCACACGACCTCTCATTACGCGGAAAGTGTTTTTATTCCCCACTTCTGTAACAGAAAACATGTGTTGAGTCGGTAGCCTCCTATTTCCGCAGCTTCTGTACCCCCGAGTCGTCGGATTTCCTTCCTCTGTTGAGTCCCATTTCTAGCGCTGGCCCAAGGGAGCCACCTCGGTGGAGGGCTGGCTCCAGACTGTGCTGCTTTCCACTTGGTGGCAATGGGAATTTATTTTATTAGTGATATATGCTCATTTAGCCTTCTGGTGTGACAAGGCAGAAGGCACACTTTTTATTGCAAAGAGAAGAAAGACATCATTAGTCCTAAAAGGAAAAATGTGGGGAAAAACCCTGAAAAAGTTTTCTCCCCCTTAGGTGAAGGTATGTTATGTTTTCTAGACCTTCCTATTTGCGACAACATAAAATGATGCCCCTGTTTTAAGTTTGTTTGCAGGTCATGAGAATATTCTATGTTTAACTCTTTAAGGAAATGCCATATTGGTTTCCAAAGTGGTCACATCATTTTGCGTTCCCACCAGAATTACACAAAGACTCAGATTTCTCTAGATCCTACCCAATACATATTTCTTTCAATTTTTAGAAATAACAGCCATCCTAGTAGGTGTGAAGTGGTTTTTCCTTGTGGTTTTGATTTACATTAAAGAATGACCTTCTTAGACAACTGAATTTCTCCTTAAGGAGACTGGTAAACTGAATTTTATCTGTTTTATCCTTTGACTTTTATTTTTCAGTCTATTTTTCCCTGACTTTTAATATTTTTAGTTACCTTTTCTAGTATGTTTAATTTCTATACCTCCTCCACTCCTCTGTCTCTTTTTCCCATTACAGCTGGCAGAACTCCCTTTAGTTGTTCTCGTAGAAAAGCTTTGCTGGATTTAGAATTCGCATAAGGCAATTTTTCTGTTTTATATCCTAAATATATTGTACCACTGCTGTCTTACCTCCATACTGTCCAATGAGAAGCCAGCACTTGGTTTATTTTATATCCATAGTAGGTAGAAACACTTTTCTCTTTCTGCTTTCAGAATTTTCTCCTTGTCTATTGCATTTGACAGTCTGATTACTATGTACCTTGGATTGGGTTTATTCCAATTTATTCTCTTTGGAATAAAATGAGCTTCATGGATTTGGATATTATTGTTTTTATGAGTTGGGAAGTTTCTGGCAATTAGTTTTGCAAATAGTCTTCCTGGCCCTTTTCCCTTCTCTTCTTCTGGGACACCTAAGGTGTGCACGTTTGTGCACGTCGTGTTGTCAGCCATTTACTTGAGACCCGGCTCAGATTTCTCCACTTTCTTCATTTGTTCTTTTGTCTTTTTGAGTTTCATTGCTCCGTCTAGTTCTAATGTTGTGCTCCTTTCTTCTGCCTATTCAGACCTGCTGGGGTGTGTCTCTAGTATATGTCAAATTTCATGTCTCATGTTTCCATTTCCATGAGGTCTGTTATTTTTCTATGTATCCTTTCAAATTCTTCCTAGTGCTGTGGAGCCAAGTAGCACTTTATTCCCATCTTGCCCCTGACTCCCCCGGCAGTGACCGTGGACAGATCACGGCGCACTGAGGAGCCTGGCCCCATCCTCTGGAGGATGGAGAGAAGGCGCAAGGTGACGGGTGTGTCCATGTGCTGAGACTCACTGCCCGGCCACTGCACCCATGTCTCTTTCTTGCCTCTGCCACCAGCAATATGAAGTTGCCAGTTAAGGCAGAGAAGCCATTTCAGCCAACGGGGCTGGAAACGATGTGCTGTTTCCTCCTTTAGGTCCCTGGGGTGGGGGCCACTTCCCCTCAAGACTGGCCTTTCTTAGCTGCAGGTCATGCCCTGATTGGTGCCAGTCACCTTCGAGGGCGTCTTCTGCCTGCACCTTCAGTGGCGTGTGCCCCTGTTCCTGCACCCCATCGGGGACCTCGGTGCTCCCTGTAGGTGGGAGAATGTGAGGTGCTTGGTGAAGCAGGGCTCCTTCGGAGACACACCAGTTTGAGAAGGAAAGTGAGGAAGGACCAACCTGGGCACCCTAGAGACTAACCAGCTGGGAAGGTAGGAAATTGAGAGGGGTGACGTCTCAAGAGGAAATTATAAATAGCATGAAATATTTTGAAAATAGATATTTAACCCTCATGCTATGTTGTCATCAGTGAAGGGCGTGTTAGAAGGAAGTTTGTAGAAGTGTGGGAGGGGCTGGGACGATGAGGTGGCTTTGCCCTGGCCTGGTAGGTGGTGGTGGGGGGCGGCAGCGATGGCACCTCAGGCGCTGGAGCAGAAGGAGCCTTGGTCAGGGGCCCCTTGCCCTCTTGCGATCCTCT
>PVKY010006102.1:0-16451 GCA_004027775.1 Bradypus variegatus
CTCCATGACTTCCTCGCTTGTGGCTTTGGGCAAGTTATTCAACCCTAAGCCTCAGTTTCTTCATCAGTAACAAAGGAGTAAGAACTCCTACCTTACAGGACCACTGCAAAGTGCACTGCAAGAAATCAAGTGCCTGGCAGAACCCCTGGCACCAGGCCAGCACCCCATCAATGGAAGTTACTGAGCGCCTGTTCTTCCCTAGGTGAGGGCTGTGATATCTGGTTGTCTGCCCTCGACATCCGATAGAGCGGGTCAATACAGACTGTGCGATGCACCGGGACCTACAGAAGCACCTGAGAGGGTCCCACGTCCCATCAGGGTTGAAGGAAAGCGCACTTGAGAGAAATTATTCCTTTGCTCACTTTTGAACTAGCTGGGTTAGAAAAGAGTGGAAAGCAGGCCGTGAGAGGGAATGGCACAAGCAAACAGACAGGCCACATTTACTGGAGGAACAACAAAGAATTTGGCATCACAGAGCATAAACCCTAAGGCAGACGGTGGTGGGAGATGAGGTTGAAACAGAGGTAGGACCCAATCTTAGAGAGGCCTTGTATACCCGACTGTTCCCCTGCAAGCTAGAAGGAGGCCTTTCATGGGAATTGGGTAGCACACATCCACCCCTTGCCCTCAAGACACTTAAGAATCTAGAAGAAAAGGCAACATCTCTCAATACAAATCAGTCCCAGGGTTTGAGGTTCCAAGGGGGGAGTAAAAACACACATCTAAGTAGGACGAGAGGGGCCGGAGGAAGGGCAGGCACACTCCCAGAACACCCCTCCTCATTGGGCTCTGCACCAGGCATGCCAGCAAGTCACCACATTTTGAAAACTGTTCCAATCACTGCCCTTGTTTTAAAGAGGATGCTGGGGCGCAGAGATACTAGCCAGGATCACAGAGCTGGAAGTGGCTAAGCCCCAAGGCCAGTGCTCTGCCCACCCCAGGATGCTGCCTGTCAAACAAGGGGCAAGCAGCAGGGCCTGGCTGGTGACACACACAGGCCTCCCATGGACTTGGAGAAGTGTAAGTAACTCCACAGCTGCTGAGGTTTCCCCAGCAGTGCCCTGCCAGCTGTAGGAGCCCACCACACACCCAGAGAGCACAGCAAGGGTGACTGCTGCAGCCCCAGCCCAGGAAGGGTGGGGCAAAGACAGCCGAGCTGCTCCTGAAGAGCTGCCTCTGAGGGGCTGGAGTAGGCAAATGCCCAAGGCACTCACTCGGCCCTTGGAGTGCTCAGAAATACCCTCTTCGTACCATCTGCACTAGTGGAATTGTTTTCTCTCTTTCGTCTCTACCGTCTCCAGGTCCTCACATCCCCTGCCAGTGGCATGCCCTTACAAACCTCTCTGATGCTCTGTGGCTTCCTACCTCCTAGAGGAAACCACTTTGCTTAGCATTTGGAAATCCACTGCACAGTGAGGATGGACAAGAGGAGACAGACTTGCATTTCACTGCTTGGAACAAACACCACCACTTGGAAAGAGATGGATGCATCAGAGGCGCAGGCTCAGGATTCAGGACAAAGTTTCCAGGGGAAGACAGATTCAGGAGGTGTATGCTAGGAAAACCCCATGAAGTGAAAGACTTAAAATCCTTCCAAGGAAGCATTTCAGTGAGAAAGGAAGGGTTAGAGGGTCAGAGGCAGGAAAGTGGCAGGAGAGTCCAGAAGAAGCCACAGGCTGGGTAAGCACGGCCTGGGGATCATTAAGCCTGCCTCGGACTAGATCCATTTAGTCTAAGAAAACACGATGAGGAAGGAACGACCCTGTTTTTGCTGCTCTTCTCCCAGAGGGGCCTCTGATACATGCAGCGCTGAAGCTGCCCAGGAGGCGATATAAAATGACAAGACCTTGGCGCAGGTTGTGCTGTTTGACCACGTGAGTCTTCATGCTGTGCTTGGATGTGAAGAGTCTATTACAGCTGGAGACCGGGCAACGGCTCTTCGAAGCATCCACATCCTGAAGGTGTTTCTTAGAATGAATGTACAGGCTACTACGAGCGGAGAATCTAGCACAGCACCCTAGAACAAAAAGAGTAATGCATTTTAAAGCTGCGGATTATTGAGAAACTGGTGCCAACATTGCCTCATCACATCAAATCATAAGACACTGCCTTTCCATGCTGGGGCCGCTAGCAAGGAAACATCCCAAATGTTTAAACAGAGGACAAACTCAGTTTTCAAAAGGCAAGAGACGCAGTAGAAAAAGGGCTAAGTCCTACATCAGCCGCCTGTAAGATGTGTGATGAGTTACCTGAGTCTGCTTCTTTACTCACTACACAGTGCTGTTGTGAGTAGTAAGTCGAAGTATTAAGCAATTCTTTAAGTTGCTAAAAATGTATACTAATGAATTTGATCAAGTTATTACTACACAAACAACCATAACACTATGATATTTAGAGTTAGAAACTATCTTGGCAGATCACCCAAGCCAATTCCTCTCACCTCATCACTGAGAAACTAGTATCTAAAGAGACCAGGCAAATGGCTCTAAGTTACTAGCACCGGGGGGGTCCCAGGTTGGTACTCCCAGACGGACTTGCTTTAGCCAGAATCAATAGAACTGCAGCACAGCTTTCCCATTGGGCTGAAGCACTGCACCACAGGGGCACAGAAAAGTGGAGCAGAGTTCTGGGCAGCTAAAAGCTTATAATCTGGTAGGGAAGTGAACAATCAGCTGGTATACTAAAGGGCAGAATAAAATCAGTCCTGAAGCAAAGTGTTCTTGAAACAGCAGAAACAGCATTCCTCCTGGGAGGACAGAAGGGTCTCAGAAAGCAGGGAGCATCTGAATCACGAGCGAGGTGCCTCCACAGGCCCGGCGAGCTGCAAAGCTAGGGCAGCAGGGGAGCGTGGGGCAGAGCCTGCCTCCGCACCGGAATGACGGGGTTCCACCCTCAGCTCAGCTGTCTACTAGCTGCACAGCTTTGGACAAGGGATTTATCCTTTCTGGAGCTCCTTTTTCTTTTCTGTAAAATGGGAATGATACCAACCTCACAGGGGGCTTTATGAGGACCAAATGAAACAGTACCTGCAGGCTCAGCAGTGCCTAAGGAAGTGGCACCATGACACTTACAGCATGTGCCTGGAGGGCAAGGAGCTTGAGGCCAGGGCTGGAGGAGGGATATTTTAGGAAAAGAGGCTACCAAGACAGGACAAAGGCCACTGAGTCGGGGCCTGGGCTGCCTCTGAGAGGAGCTGTGAACTTTATTTCATTTGCAAAGACAGCTTCAAATGTGTTTCCAGGACAGGCTCATTACAGAACATTTGGGAGCTAAAACAGAGGGAAGAAACCCGCCAGTCTCACCACCCCTGTTGGCTGCGTCCTATGTGTGCTTGGCTCTGGTGGTAGCAACCATTTTCTCCAACCCCTTTTTCCCAGATGGATTGGTAGCGTCAACATTCCAGAGCAAAGGCTGTGAATACACACTGTATCAGACTGCTTTCCCAAAGGGCAAGGTCAGGGTATCTGCTCACCCACCGTGGGAACATTCACCATGTTCTGGTCAGCAGTGAGTTTTCACCTTTAAAGATATTTGCTAATTTAACAGGCAGCAAAATCTACTTCTTTTTAATCAGTGTTTCCTCTGATGACCAGGCAGGTGACCAGTTTTCCAGGTTTGAGAACTGCTGTATTTTCCTAACTGCACCATTCACCTACTGAGATTTTCATCAGTTCTTTAGAAATCAAAGATATTAGTAAATGTAACCCCCCATCCCCACAAGTTACCCCTCCTGGGAGAGAGGCAGAAGCAGCCCATCCCTAACAAACATGCCTCTAAATCCCAATTCCATGGGAATCTGCTCGGCCCCCATTCAAGAAGACAACTAGCTGCCTGCAGGGAAGACCAATCAAACATCGCCCAAAGCTCAGCTCATATGACACACTCGGCCACACAGTCACAACCCAATGACCCCACCAAACAAGCTCCCGAGTCTCCCGTCACGTCCCGTGCTATCCTCTGCCACCACTTCACACTGACCCCAGCCGACCCCCAGTCGCTGAGAACAGAGCGCCTCCCTCATACACACACACCATGGCACCAAGCCTCGCCTACCTCCTCCTCCTGTGACGATGGGAAAGGGCAGCATTTTTTGTTTTTTTTTTTTAATTTTTCATTATGGAACATTTTGAACATCTACAAAATTAGAGAAAATAGTGTAATTTATCCCTGTACCCATCTCCTGGACTCAAGAATTACCAACTCACAGCAGTCTGAAGAAGGATTTGGAGATCCCTCCCCATCAGGGCTCCACACTTCATCCCCATCCGCCTCGTGAGAGACACGCTCAGTCAGCCACTGCTGGATTGCCCCTTCTCCCTCCTGAGTGCTTCAAACTCTCTACCAGCTCCTCAGCATCAACATTCAGACTCGCTCAAAGCTCTCGAGGACATAATGTCATCAAAAACAAAAACAAAAACAAAAACAAATCCCCGCCCCGCAGTCAGCCACTGGCCTTCCCTCCTTCCTTCAGGCACCTCCAGAAGAGGTGTCCATCCCCTCATCCACCCCTAGACCACTCCTCAGGACACCAGGACAAGCCCTCCACCATGTCACTTCACGGACCCTTGCTCTCTGAGATGCCAACCACCATGTCTATGGAATGCAATGGACGTCTCTCTTTATTCCAGACTCACCTCAGCACTTAAAACTGACACCGCCTCCTTTTCCAAGCATCCTCTCTTCTTGGCTTCCATGCCACCACTGTACCACCCTTGCTCCTCCTGCTTCAGCTCCTTCCAGGTGCCTCTTTTACCACTTGAACCTGTCGCTCCCAGGGATTTCTCCTCGGCCCTCTTTTACCCAGTGGCAGTAACAGCTCAATGGCAGTGGACATTTATCCATGTTTACTACTGGCTCTACATTTACTACCTGAGCCCTCACTATAACCCTATGAGGTTTTACGACCACACTGCAGATGATGAAGAGGCTCAGCGCACTTATGCCCCCTGTCCAAGGTCGCAGAGCAAATGAACGGCAGCCTTGGTATTTGAACTGGGGCAGTCTGACTCCAGGTTTCATGCTTTTACGCAGATGCTGCACTGCCTCGCTTCCATTTACACTCCTCCTTGTGTATTCCACCCTCTTCCACGGCTTGAAGGATTCCTCCTGTGCTGCCCGCTTCACTCGTGGTCCCTCTCACTCACCCACCTCCTGCAGCTCCTCCACTTCCCACTGCGCTCTGAGGACCCAAACTCGGAGAGTCCACACAGGCCTAAAATTTAAAACGTCCAAAACCAAACCTCCCTTCCTCCAAACCAGCCCTCCTGTGTCCCCATTTCAACCAAGACACAGACCTCCACTGCTCCTTCTCCCTCAATCCCCATTATCTGGATCCAAATCCTTCACTGAGTCCCGGCAATTCTTACTCCTGTCTCTTCATCTATGCCCATCTGCCCGTTCCCACTGCCAAACCCCAGGCCAGGCACCATCCTAGCTCACCAGGATGACTGTGGTACCCCCCAACAGTCCTGTCTACTCTGTCTTGGAACCAGACTGAGCTTACAATCAAGCATAATCCCATCACTCCCTTCCTCACGCACTCAGCTTGCTGCTCAGCACCTCTAGGAGCCTTTCTGCCTCCAACACTCACATTTGCCTGGCTAACTCATTCTTCTACGACTCAAAGGCCATCCCACCCCACGCACAGTTTTGGGTGACCTCCTTTGTGCTCCCATAGCACCCGAATGTTACCTGTTTATCTGTCTGCACCTCCCAACTGGAACTTTGATGAAAGAAGGAGCTGTGTCTTATGAATATCATTTGTAGTACATTCATTATGGTCTAAGGACTGGTCGCAGCTTTAAATGGGCCTTTAGTATGCCCATTTCCCAGATAAGGAAACTGAGGCCCAGAGAATAAACAGCCAGGATTTGAGCACATGCCTGTCGGAAGCACCACCACCTGCTGCTTCACCGGCACACAGGAAACACACCCCATTTTAAAGAAAAACCTCTGTAATACCCTTTCCAAAGAATAAGCTCAGCAGGACTGCTATCCAATCACTATATGAATAGCTCCCATTCAGTGAGTCCTTACTATGTGCTGGATGCCAAAACAGGCATTTTCCTCAGGTTATCTCATTGTAACCCTCACAACCACCAAGTTAAGCAGTTACCTTAACGTCACAGATCTAATATGTGGTGGGGTCAGGATGCAAATCAGGTATGAGCTGGAAGTCGGTACTCTTTCAAATACCCTGCTCCCAAAATACAGCAGTTAACTAAGTATGAGCCAGTGAAATATAATGCTCACAACTTAAACTTACCTTGTTTCCAAGCAACTAAAACTTACCTTTCAACAACGTAAACTTAAATGTAAATGCTGACGCACTTCGTGTAAAGCTCTAGGTAATGTTTTAAAATCTACCTTCCACAGGACACTCGAATGGCTTTGTGCCCAGGTGGGTGATGCTGTGGCCTTTCAAATGCTCTGCTCTCGTGAACGACTTCCCGCAGCCTTCCACAGAGCAGGTGAACCTCCGGTCGTCATCATGTTTCCTGCCGAACAGGAAAAAAACTGAATTACTGACACAACCCAAAGGTGCAAGGGCTCAAAAACGACTCTTCATTGAAAATTCTGCTAAATATACCAAACTACAAGCCCTCTGCACTACCAAAAAATCACCAGTACATTGTAGAATATCTTGATTCTGTCTCTTACTTATGTGGCAGATTTGCAGTTTAACCACCCCCAAATTAGAAATTCTACTTTAATAACAAGGCCGATCCCAGAATCCAACAACAAATAATTAGTACTGCTCACTCATCTATCAAGGAGGCTGTTTTCACTGTTTAGAAATCACTATAATAAGCTTGTCAGTGAGGCGTGCATAGAGCCTGGGCTGTAATCCTTAAAGGGCTCATAAAACCAACATGTAAAGACTATCTTTTCTTAAGGAATGCTCTTATTTTCAATCCCTCACACCCAGCTTTGTAAGACTGGACAAACCATCCAACCCGAGCCTCCACATAAACTAGGGAGGATAAGAACACTGGTGTCACAGAGCTGAAATGAAGACTAAATGAGATCCGTGTGTCAAGTGCCTAGCGTCACATGGACACAGGGCTAAGTGCTTCTGGGTAGTCATCAGTGCCATGCCAAGTTTGTAATGACCCTAGGAAAGCATACTTTACAATTGTGGGTTTAAAAAAAAAATACAGAATTGCATATAGGCATACCAATTAAGTTTTTTTTTTTAATTAAAAAAAGCCATTTTTAGAAAAAAAATTCTCTAGTAGATAAGCTTCTGGTGATTCTCTTAATAATTTTCTGAATTTTCTCAGCTATGATGAGCTCCTATTTTTGTAACTTAAAAAAAAAAAACTACAGCTATTTCACCCACAGGTTTCCGCGACTGACCAATGATTCATTCATTTTCAAAACTGGTAACAGATACCAAAATGGAAAGACTACCTCTTGTGCCTTAAGAGTTTGGACATGCTGGTAAAGGTCCAGCCACAGCTGTCAGAGTCACAAATAAAAGGTCTTTCACCTGATAAAAGAAAAAAATTATACAGCATGATTATAAATGCAACAGCTACCACCAAGTCAAGTCTTGTATTCAAACGTGTGACATTCTCTAGCCCATTACCTGTATGACTTCTCAAGTGAATTTTCAATCGACAGGCTTTGTCATATTGTTTGCTGCATCCAGGAAACGAGCAAGAAAAGAGTTCTTGTTCCCTGAAATGGGCTCGATTATGGGAAAAGAGAGCACTCACTGTGATAAATGTCTTCTCACAACCTGAACAAAGAAAAAACAAACCCCCATTGTTGGTGTAACAAAAATAGGACCACAGAGTTAATGCTAGCCAAAATCCCAGGACACTGCTCACACTGAAGTGGACAAAGAAAAAGACATGATGCAGCAGGACCTCTAAAAAGATGTGACAATTAATAGGTGGCTCTGTGATAGCTAAAATCAGGGTGACCATTGGGGTCCAAAAGGGCACCAACATTGCAAGGACACTCTTTGAGATGGAACAACTGATCAAAAGGAAGTGCTCCAATCACAGCCATCTATTTGCCAGTTCTGTAGCACTGACTTGTGGACATCTGCATCTCTTCCATGAACTCAAATTCCAATGCTGCCTGTGTGACACCTGAGAAAACCTGAGAGAATTTAAATACTAAAAACAAGATTTTTTTGTGTGGTGGGGTAACGCTTTGGAAGTCCACAAACCACAGTCCTATCTAAGTTTTTTTCACCCCTCTACATTTATAAATTTCCTCCCCGGCATCCCCTGCAGCTGCCAACATCCAACCCTCTTCTCTTTCTTTTTGCCCATTTCTAGAGTTCACTGATTTGTCAAAGGGAGTTAAGAGCCTCATCTTCACTCACATGGCTTTTCCCATCACTGCTACCTGCAGCCTACCCCAGGTCAAATGAGCCTACCTGTGCAACTCCCAAACTCTCCACATCAATAGCCTCCTCTGGCAAAAACATTCAGAGCTCAAATATAGCAGACATTAAATTGAATGCTGTTTAATAGGTTTCTTTGTTGCAGCTCTTCACAGAGCCTTTAACACACCACCGTCATGCCCGCGAATCACAAAGCTGAGATGCTACACAGCGCTGGATAAAAGAGCAGTCTCAAGAACCCTGCTTTCCCCAGGCACACATCACTGAGAAATGCTCATCTTCCTATATGCCCTGAAATCCTCCTTTTTGGCCTAAGTCTGCCAACTGACAACAACCTCCCTCCCACCCCCAGCCCTGATTCCCTATTTGGGGCATGGGTGTACTCACTGGCCCAAGTGGGAAACTTGAATACACTGAACCTCTCTGCCTTAACAAGAACCACCCTCCACCCCACCCAGCAGTAACCATGCCTTTTAACTCGGCCTCTCCACCATCCTTCCCAGTCTCCTCGCCTCTCCCACTGTCAGTACCTGACTCATGCGCTCCGTCAACTCACGTCTGGACCTTGTAACCGTGTTTTACTGGTCTCTCCTGATTCTACCAATCTCTCACAGACTGATGCGCCTACTGATCACCCCATTCAAAACCCTCAGGGGGATCTCACGCCTTAAACCAGGTTAGACATACTGAAACTCTTCACGTGTTTCACAGATTCTCACCAGAATGGATAACAGAAAAAGATTTCAACCAGTGGCCTAAAGAATGTTGTCCATGCAGAGGTTTGCACAAGACAATCCACTGCCACATGGGAAGAAAACATTAGAATCTGCTACTATCTGTCATATGTCTTGTCCTTTTAACCTTTCTATATGTGCATGTTTCCTATTGTATACATTATTAAAACAAGGCATGTACACAGTATGTACATCCACATAAGGCACACATACATACATGCTAGAGTATGCTAGGTGTGGGCTGGAGACTTCAGTTTGTTTTAATAAAAGAGTGGGGTATGGAAGGCTCTCCACCCTCTCCTTGACCCTCCCACACTCCTCCAACCCCATCTTTCCCTTGCCACAGCCAGCCCACGTCTCCCAGCCTTGGCTCTGCAGTTTCACCCACCTGCACTACCTCCCACTCTATTCCCCCCAGGGAACAGCCCATTCTTCTGAGCAGGGCTCAGAGCTTTGTCGACAGCCAGCAGTCTCTTCCCCCTCTGGAGCACCTAAACCTGCCTAATCAGGTGAAGAGTTAACCATGAGGAAGGCTTCCATTCCCTGCAACTGCAGGCAGACACAGCGGGGGAAGGAACCCACACAGGCTCTCACCCACATTGCTCCGCCTAAGTTTCTTCATCTGTAAAATGCAGATAATTTTTAAAACTTCATCAAATCAGAAAGTCAAAGAAAACAAGTTTTATAAAAGGCACAAGAAAACTGTGAAGCTCAAAGGAAATAAAAGGAGAAAAGGCACAAAACCCATGAAGCCTAACTCAGGATTATTCCTTTGGTGCCCTTCTGGTGTTCTGAGGTCTGGCATCTGGCCACATTCATTTTTGGTCCTCTTGCCCAGAGTCTGTACTCACTATCTACTCAGTAATCAATGAATGAATATTTTTAAGTGATGAAGACTGAGGAAAACAAAGGCCTGACTCATCGCTCACTGCAACTATCTATAAAGATGCTTGAACACTTCCATTAACCAAAAGCATCTTAAGAGAGATCTGTCGCCTCCACCAATTGGACAGAGGACTGCTACTACCCTGCTGTCAAATCCCCATAGCAAGGCGGCTTTGACACTGCAAATTAAAGAGCACCTGTAAAGAACAAGAATGCAAACCCAGGCGCGCTTCCAACTCCCGCTCCTCCCACCTGGATTCAGGAGCCCACGATTTTAAATTCTGCCAGAACAGACCCGCTCCTCCCACCTGGATTCAGGAGCCCACGATTTTAAATTCTGCCAGAACAGAGCAGCCAGCGGCTGAGTGATGCTGCACCAACTCCACAGGTTCCAATTTGACATCCTAGGCCTGTTTCCAGTAGCCATCCGGGATTTGTACCCGCGGCTTCATTAGCAGGGCCCTGGGAACGCCGCGAAGCCCCCCGCCCGCCCCCCGCAGGCATCCGGCGCACGGTTACCGGGAAAGTCACACTTGTAAGGTCTTTCGGGCTCGAAGTGGCTGCGCTGGTGGGAGCTGAGCTTGGCGTGCGTGGGGAAGCGCTCGGCGCACACCTCGCACTTAAACAGGTTCTGCTCGTGGCCCTTCATGTGCGCCTTGAGGTTGTAGATGGTGGTGAATTTCTTGCCGCAGCCGCCCACGGGGCAGCTGAACGGCCGTAGTTTGTCGTGCGACCGCAGGTGCCTCTTGAGCTTGTAGGAGGTGGTGAAGGCCCAGCCGCAGCCGTCCAGGGGGCACTTAAAGGGCCGCCGGCCCTGGCTGCCGCCGTGCGTCAGCAGGTGCACCCTGAGCTGGTGCTTCTTGGCGAAGCTCTGCGCGCATTGCGGCTCCGGGCAGCGGTAGCCCAACGCGCCGGGACCCGCTCGCGGAGCCCCGCAGCGGCCCTCGGCGGCCCTCACGGCCTCCTCGCCGGGCGCCAGGGTGGCCGCGGGCTCGGGAGGCTCGACAGGACCCCCGGGCTGCGTGCCGGCTGGCGGCGGCGCTGCAAGCGTAAACACGCCGTTGTCGAAGCACACCAGCAGGTCCTGATTGTTGATAGTGATGGTGCCCGCGAAGGCCGCGGCGGGGCCGGGGGCGGCGGCCGGACTGCTGGGGCCCGACCCGTGACGGCCTGCGGGACTCACAACACGCCCGCCCCGCACGGGCCCCGGGCCGGGCTCAGCCTCCCGCCGCCCGGGGGCCTCGTTAGGGGCGCCGCGCGCCACTTCCAGCAGCACCACGAAGGAGTCGCCGGCGCTGCCGTCCTCCGCAGGCGGCGGGCCCAGCTCGGGGGCGCCCGGGGCCTCCTCGCGCCGCGGCCCGGGCCCGCCATCTTCGGCGCCCCGCAGCAGCAGTAGCCGTCGGCGCGTGAGGCCCGGGCTGCCGGGCGGTCCTGGCCCTTGTCGCAGCCTGCCGGGGCCCGAGCCGCCGCCGCCGCCGCCATGTGGGCCCCCGTGCGGGGTCCGGGCAGCGAGCGGCCCCGAGAGTTCCATCTTGGGGTGGGGGGACACCCGGCAGCTGCGTCGGAAACCTCGGGCGGCTGAGGAGGCGCACGGCGGCCCCGCCCAGGGCGTGCGCCAAAGCCCGGCGCGGAGCGTGGCCCGGAACCTCGCGCGTGCGCCCGGGGAGGGGAGCGCGCGAGGCCTGCTGGGTCCCGAGTGACGTCGCGCCGCGGGGGACGGCGGGGCGGGACGCGGTGTGAGCGGGGGGCAGCGGGTGCAACCCCCGCCAGTCCTTGCTTGGCCGTGGAGCATGTCAAAGGCTTCGACCCGTCCCTCCCTGAGCTTCCGTTTGCTTCCGTTTGCTTCCCTTTGAGAATGATATTTGCGACTAGGTCGGGCAGACAAAGGGATTGAAAATCACGGCCAACATCTCAGAAGCGTGTACACATTAATTTAATCTTCACAGGCACGCAAACATTTTACAGATACGGAAACTGAGGCACAGAGAGCTTGAGTAACTTGTCCAAAGTTACACAGCCTGGAAGTTGGTAGTCGGGATTGGAACCCGGAACCCAGCTCCTGACCACCAAGCTGCACACCTTCTAGAGGGAGCTCGCCCAGCTTCCAACCAGGTGGCCCCCAGACCCTCTCCTGGCCCTCAGGCCTTCCCCCTCTGACCCTTGCCTACATGTCCAACTTGTAGGAACTACATAGACCCTCACACCACTGCAATGAGACGGTTCATTTCTTGTTCCCTGAACTCAGCCATTCCTCTGCCTCCTATTCAATCTGGAGTCCCTCTACTTCTCTTCACCCTCACCACCACCCTGATCCAAGCCCCCATTTCCCTCCTAGGTTCTTGCAAAAATAACTCGGTAACTACTCTTCTGCCTCCATCCCACCCCACGATTCTGTTCTCCACAGGACAGGCACATGAGTTTCTCAGCTGCTAAAAACAAATACCATGCAATGGGTTGGCTTAAAAATAGGATTTATTGACTCATGGTGTCACAGACTGGAAGGCTTGCTTCCTGTCAGAGTTGGTATTTTCTGGCTGGTGGGCAATCTCTGGAGTTTTTTGGCTTTGCCAAAACATGGCAGTGCACATGGCGACATCTTCTTTCTCTTCTGGGTTCTGTTAATTTCCAGCTTTTGCTTGCTCACCATGGCTTCCTCCCTCTGTGGCCAATTTCCTTTGCTTCTAAGGGCGTCACCCACACTGGATTAAGACCAACCCTCATTCAGTTGGGCACTCCTTAACTAATAATATTTACAAATGGGTTCACACCCACAGGACCAGGAGTTGGGACCTGAACATGCCTTTTGTGGAGGACGTGATTCAACCCCCAACAGAAGACTTTTGTGATCTGCTGAAAATGCAAATCTAATTATACCATCTCAAAAACCTTGCCTTACTCCCATTGCTCTTGTGGCCCTACATGATCCCCTTTACCCTTTGCTGTCATCTCCCACCACTCTCCCTCTTACTCCACCGTCCTACTGCCATCACCACTCCTTTTTCCCAATTATTCCAACAGGCCAAAAATTGTAGACCTGTGTGCACTTCCTCTTATTCTCTACCTCTGCTCTTATTCGTTTTGTTTCATAGCTCACATCATGCAATTATGTTATTTGTCCCTTTCCCTGCTAATTATTTGTCTATGTCCCCCCTCTAAAGTGGAGGCTTCAAGAGGACAGGGTATGTGTCTGACTCATTCACCACTGTAACCCCAGAGCCTAGCAGGGAAGACTTTAGTAAATAGTTATCAGAAAGATGAACTCTTTATTATCATTAAAAGTATTTTTAAAAGAATAAGGTACATTGTTTTAGTTTCCTAGCTGCCAAAACAAATACCATGCAACGGATTGGTTTAAACACCAAGAATTTTTTGGCTCATGGTTTTGAGGCTAGGAGAAGTCCAAATCAAGGCCTCCCAAAAGACAGTGGCTTTCTGGGGCCGTTTGCTGGCAATCACTGGTCTTTGGCTTTTCTGTTGCATGGTAATGCACATGGCGGCCTCCCCTGGCTTCTCTCTTATCTTCTGGGTTCTGTTGACATTCAGTTTCCAGCTGCTTCCTCTGTGGCTTTCTCATTCTCTGTGACCTTCCCTAGAAGGCCTTCAGTAGTAGGATTAAGACCCATTCTGATTCAGCTGAGCCACACCTTAACTGAAGTAACTTCATCAAAAGGTCCTATTTACAAGAGCTCACACCCACAGGAACAAATTAAATTTAAAAACATGTTTTTTTCTGGAGTACACAGCTCTAAACCACCATATACATCAACAATATTAAAAAGGGTACAACTTTATATAATACATATATATGTGTCTGTGTGTGTGTGTGTGTGTGTGTGTGTATGCCAAAAATATTTTGTTCTAAGACCATTCAAAAGTTTGAATTTGGTCCCCTCCTCACACCATATGCAAGAATTAACTGAAAATGGATCAAAAACCTAAATTTAAGAGCTAAAACTATAAAACTCTTGGAAGGAAACAGACAAAAATCTGTGTAATCTTGGTTTAGGGAAGGTTTTCTTGAATATGACACCACAAGCACAAGCAAACAGTGAAAAAATAGATTAGACTTGATTAAAAACTTTTGGGTGTCAAAGGACACTATCAAAAAGGTGAAAAAGACAACAAACTCAATGGAAGAAAATATCAGCAAATCATATATCTGATGACAGACTAGTATACAAAATATGTAAGGAACACTTACAACTCAACAACAAAAAGACAAACAATCCAATTTAAAAATGGGCAAAGGACTTGAATAGACATTTCTCCAAAGACGATATACAAAGAGTCAATAAACACATGAAAAGATGCTCAACATCATTAGTCATCAGGGAAATGTAAATCAAATCAAAACAATTGCTGGTGGGAATGTAAAATAGTGCAGCTACTATGGGAAACAGTTTGGCAGTTCCTCAAAAAGTTAATCATAGAATTTCCATATGACCCAGCAATTCCCTCCTAGGTATATACCAAAAAGAACTAAAACCAAGGACTCAGACAGACACTTGTACACCAATGTTCATAGCAGCATTATTCACAATTGCCAAAAAGTGGAAACAACCCAAGTGTCCACCAACTGATGAATGAAAAAACAAAACGGGATGTATCCATACAGTGGAATATTATTCACCCATAAAAAGGAATGAAGTTCTGATACACACTACAACATGCATGAACCTTGAAGACATAATGCTAAGTGAAATGAGCCAGACACAAAAGATCACACCTTGTATCATTTCATTTATACGAAATGTCCAGAATAGACAAATCCATACATACGGAAAGGAGATGAATGGTTGCCAGGGGATCACAGAGGAGGGAAATTGGGACCGATTGCTAATAGATACAAATTTCTTTTTGGGGTGATGGAAATGTTCTGGAATTAAATAGTTGTAAGGTTGCACAAAATAATGAACATATTTAAAACCACCAAATTGTGCCCTCTAAAATGGGGAATTTTATGTCATGTCTCAACTTAGAAAAATGTATTGTTACAGAAAATTAAACTACAGAACATCATATAGGTGTGAGATAGGTGTATGTTTGTGTAAGAAAAAAATTACATGTATGTGCACTTACTTGCATTTGCCTAGACAATTTCTAGAAAGATACACAAGACACTGTTGGTGTCTGTGACTACTCCTGAACTGGGGTGGTGAAAGGAGACTCTCACTTTACACATCACTCCCTTTGGCAGTATTTAGTTTTGTTTTAAATCATAAGCAAGTGTTTGGGGTTTTTTGATAATTAAAAAATACATTTTTTAATGAAAAAATAGTTGCTGTCTGTGCCAGTTTGAATGTATTATGTCCCCCAAAACACCATTATCTTTGATGTAATCTTGTGTGGGCAGACCTATCAGTGTTGATTGGATTGTAATTCTTTGAGTGTTTCCATGGAGATGCATCCCATCCAACTGTGGGTGATGATGCTCGTTGTGCAGTTTCCATGGAGGTGTGACCCCACCCATTCAGTGTGGGCCTTGATTAGTTCACTGGAGCACTATATAAGCTCAGACAGAAGGAGCAAACTTGCTACAGCCAAGAGGGGCACTTTGAAGAATGCACAAGAACTGCAGATGAGAGACAGTTTGAAGATGGCTATTGAAAGCACTCTTGCTCTGGAGAAGCTGAGCAACTGAGAATGACATTTTGAAGAGGAGCTGTGGCCTAGAGAAAGCCTGGGAGAAAGCCATTCTGGAACCAGAACTTTGGAGCAGATGCCAGCCATGTGCCTTCCCAGCTAACAGAGGTTTTCTGGACACCACTGGCCATCCTCCAGTGAAGGTACCCGATTGCTGATGTGTTATCTTGGACACTTTATGGCCTTAAGACTATAACTGTGTAACCAAATAAACCCCCATTATAAAAGCCAATCCATTTCTGGTGTTTTGCATTCCAGCAGCATTAGCGAACTACAACAGTGGTAATATGGATGAGTTTCCCCTCTGCGTTTTTAGGAATGACTTACAGTATTTTTTTAATACTCTAATTGAGTAAAAATACCATATTAAGCATTTGGGGAGGACTTTTCTTGGTCCCTTGGAACCATCTAAAACATCACCCCCTGCTGTGTGGCATGCTCTTCTTTGTGGCATTCCAGATAGGACCTGCTCCAGGTTTTCCTCCCACCTGTCTCTCTGGCATTCTCCATCTCCAAGGGGCTCTGCTTCCTCTGCTGTCCCCTCCTAGTTGGGGTCCTGGGCCCTGGGGGCTCCACCCAAAGCTCCCCACTCCCTACACTCTGCGTTTTGTCGCTGGCATGTCCTCTTCCTCTTTGGTTTCAGGGGCCGCCCAGAAAGATACAGGCTCCTCAAAGGCAACTCATTCAAAACCCAACTCTCATTCTCCAAGCCCTTCTTCCCTGATTGCCCTTTACATGGATGGCCTCCCCAGAAACCTGGACGTCATCCCGACTCCTCTCTCTCCCTCCTCCCAAATATCCAACCACTCCCAAATCCTAGAGAGTAT
>PVKY010006103.1:0-16418 GCA_004027775.1 Bradypus variegatus
TGGGGTGGGGTTGAGACTGGGGTGTGTGTGAGGGTGGGGATGTGGGGAGGGTGGTGTTGAGCAGAGACACTTGCAAATCCCCAGTGAAGGGGTTAATAAGGTTTTCCTCCCCAAATGGCTTGTGTTTGTCAACTAATTGTAATAATGACCCTGAAAGGTCAAAAACGCATATTATTCAGTTCACCCTGGCTGGGAAAGAAGAAAACAGGGTGATGGATATGCTTTTACACACTTCTATCTGAAGTTGTTAAAAGAAAAATTTCAGCCCCTCAGGTACACGGTTGAGTTACACGCTTGCTCGTTCTACAGAAAACGCAGCACCTTAGAGCACCGAGGCGCTACCAGGCTGAGACAGGCATCATCCGCCAACATCGCAGTTTTGAAATATTTGACTTAGTTGCCGATATTGAAAACGTGGGAAAGGTCACACGCTCGTCCTTTTTCGGCCCCCACCCTCAGGAAGGCGAGGGGCCCTGCACACCCGCTCCTAATGGCTGGACCCGCTGTTAGACAGGGCTGCCAGCTGTCACCTACCACCCTTCAGCGAGGCTTTTCCTGGGTCCGCTGCTGCCCTTCTCTTGTGTGAACTGCCCAGCTCCAAGCTTAATGGGGGCTCGGTGGCGCAAGAAATCTGTTGAAGAGACGCTCAAGTATCTTGCCAGGGATTTAAGTTGAGCTGAGCCTGGAGGGGCTTCCTTGTTCTTGTCTGTGGACTGTTTGTACCCCAAGTTGATGTTGGGCCTGAGGGGTGACTTGTCTGCAAGCCACTCAGCAATATGCACACATTGGGTGGTTTCCACCAGAGTAGAATTTCTGGTATTTAGTTTCAAATGGGGAGTCAGACCACACTGAGAATCTGATCCAAAAATTCAGGTCACGGACTAGTTTACCTTTTGGCTGTCTCCTTGGTCCTGAGGAACGAAGGAGGCTGCAAGAGAGATGCCGGCTGGTGGCTTACAAACATCTGGGAACGCAGCCCTGCCTCTGCTCCACCTGCTCCTCCGAGGTAGACACCACAGCCCCCCGCAGTTCTTTCTATCCAGGCCCCTGAGATGCCTGCTGGGAACCAGCATCAACCTCCCTTTGTTCTGGGGTTCAGCCGGGGAGCTCACCTGCTGTCCCAGCTCCGTTCCTGACCGAGGCCCAGGTTTCTCCTCACCATTCTGTTGGGTCTCCACCAAGGGCTGGGAGCAGTGCCAAAGGCTCTGTATTTGTACATATGTTATTTCATTCTCCAACCAGCCTTTTGGGGAAGGTGTTGCTTCCCCCGTTTTACAGATTGGGAACCTCAGCATCAGGACAGATGAGTATTAAAGTCCCGGGATAGAATACAAGCTGCCCCGACTTCAACACTGCAGCTTGTCACCCCCATACTCAGTCACAGGGCTTGACTTTCCTGCCTTCTCCACATGTCATTATGGGAAGGTGCCTCAGTTTACCAGGCTGCTAAGACAAATACCGCATAATAGGTGGGCTTAACAACAGGAATGTATTGTTAGCTCACAGTTTCAGAGGCTAGAAGGCTTGCTTCTTCCCAGAGTCATTCCGGCTGGCCGCCAACACTTGGGTTCTTGGCTTTCCCATCCTATGGCGATGGCCTCTCCTTTCTCTTCCGGGTTCCGACGACCTGCAGCTAGCTTCCAGCTCCTCCATGTGACCTCCTCCACCTGTAAGGGCTTCAGTAATAGAATTAAGACCCACCCTGCGCCACTCCTTAACCAAAAGTAAGGTCTTCAAGAAATCCCATTTACAATGGGTTTACACCCAAAGGAATAGATCAAGATAAAGAACATGTCTACGTTGGGCACATTAACGTCAGCCTACCACAGACGGGGACACCCAAACGCAGTGTTGCAGAGATACCGTAGATACCTGCAAAACGCTTTTCCTACAGTGCCGCAGACCCTGAGTTCTGCTGGGTTCACGAGTGGCCACCGTCTGCTGCTGACCTCCCCTCCAAAGTGGGGAGCCCCGGGAGGGGAAGCAGTGTGGGGTCTGGGCGAGAGCTTCAGGTCCCTGCCCTGCCCCTGCAGGACGCCTTCCAGGAAGAGTACCACAGGTCGGGGGTCTTCCCAGGGACGCCCGTGGTGCCCTCCCGGCGGCCCTGGACACTCGTCAACTGGCTGTTTTGGGCCTCGCTGCTGCTGTACCCCTTCTTCCAGTTCCTCGTCAACTTGATCAGCAGCGGCTCTTCCCTGACCCTGGCCAGCTTTATCCTCGTCTTCTTTGTGGGTAAGTGGCAAGCAGGAGGCTGGCCAGTGGAGACAGCAACAGCCCAGGTGGTGGGGGGGAACATTTGACATGGGCAGAGGAGGAGTTCGAGTCTGCACATGTACAGGGAGAACCGGACTTCAGCATGCGCCTTCAGACGCACAGAGAATCGCAGGGCTGCAAGGATTTTGTGGTCCACCCTGTTTATCCTCCCACCCAGAGCTCCAGTTCCCTCCCACTCCTTGCCAGGGGTCATACAAATCTTCCATGATGGTGGTCTCCTAGTGCCCTGACCTCCATGGGCAGCCCTGCTCATCCAAATCATTTCCTCCTTATCATGAGCAAACTCTGCCCTCTGCTAGGGAAACAATGCATGTCATGAAGTCCAGATAGGAGCTAACAAACGACTCTTCTACATCAAAGCAGGGGCAGGGCCCTTTGAAAGGCTTTGCACGCTTCCCATTCGTTGCCATATGGGCTGAAACTGAATGGAGATGCTCAGTAAATTCATTTTTTCATGAATTCACACTGGCTTTATTTGCCTAGTAATTTCAGATTACTGCTATTTCCTATGGCACACAAGCTGCCCTGCACACACACACCCTCCTTTTTCTGAAGTGGGGTGCTAGGTGTCATTGCACCTGCTTCTTGCCCTACAAACGGGGAGCCCTGTGCTTTCTGGAGCTGGCAGGATATCCATAGGGGGTTCCCTGGGAGAGGCAGCCCATCGCAGCCCCTCTGAATTGATCATCTCCCTGATTCCGGGAAGAGGAAATCTTCCTCTTCTAAGACTTTGGAAAATGTAGGCTGGACCTATACTTATTGTTCCAGGACTGGGCGGAAAGTCTAAGTCATGCAGTTAACTGTGTGCTTATTTTTAAATGGACATATCTTTATTGTTTTTGCAAAACATAAAAATGATATAAACTCTTTGTAGAAGACTCAAACAATGTAAAAGTGAAAAAAATTGAAAGTTATCTCAGGACAAAATTCCGCTTTTGAGCCTGTTCCTTGGAGATAACTGTCATTTTCAACTCAGGCACTCTCCTCCAGTCTCAAATGTCTAATTAAGTGAATCTAAATTCTAAATCTAAATTCTAAAATTCTAAAATCTAAAATTCTAAAATTCTAAAATCTAAATTACGTGACTCTAATTATGTGAATCTAAATTCACATAATTAGAGTCTCCCTAACTTACTTTTTTCAGCTAATAAATTGTTACCACCTGAATACATCTCAACCCATAAACCTATCCCATTCTTTTGGCTCAAGCCAGCCAATTCTAGATTACATGGTTGCAATTGGCAAACTGGCCCTTGTCCCAAAAATAGACCCTACAGTTTAAAATACATTTAAAAACAGATTAAAGATTAAAATATTGAAACAACACCTACTTTTTATAGAAGGGAAAAACAGTACAGAAAGAATAGGAAAGAGAAGAAAACACTCCCATCCAATCATTTCGCTCCCCAAAGACGGTTCCCGGGAACATCCCCCACACGGCTTTGCTGATGACACAGGGTGACCAGGGTCCCCGGGGGGTGGGGAGCCTCAGCCCTTCTCCTTTAAATAGCCTGCCACCCCGCAGGGAGCCCTGCCCTGGTGACCCGTGGCCAGAAGGCAAACAGGGAGACCAGGGCTCTTGAGAGAAAGCTTCAGCTCCTTCCAGAGGAAGAAGGTAGGGCATGGGGCCTGCCCCAAGAGGGTAAGGCGGTCCCACAAAAAGGAGTCTACACACTCTACATGGGAGACACTGATGGAATCTCCAGAAGCTTCTGAGGAACTGACTGCTCTGTTTCCCCTGCCCCAGATACCAATGTCTCAGTGCGCTTGAGCCCAGGGCTTACCACATTTTGCCCTGAATTACTGACTTTGGGTATGTGCCTTACTCTTCCCAGGGGGCCTTTGAGGAGTGGAGTCCATGTTTTACTCACCTCTTTGTTCTCTACGATGTCATCATCTCCACTGCTAACGATAGACTCCAGGGAAGTGCTAATGTCGGGACATTTCTAAGCCTCCTTACAGCTGCTCCCAAGCAGCAATCTGCCCATTTTTAAAAGACCTAAGACACGTGTGCCTTGTACTGGCTGGGCTGGGCTCCCCACCCCAGTCTGCTCCACCTCATGTCTGAAGAATGGTTCATGGATCCCAGTGCTAACGTTCTGTAAACACGTGCGTTGTAATTTGGAACATTTCATTCATTTATCCATCTCTCCATTCTTGAACATTTAGTATCATCTGACTATTTGCCAGGCTTCGTGTTCGGTGCTGGGGACAGCAGGACAGTTAAGGCACGGTCCCTGCACCCAAGGAGCTCCCCAAGTCTACCCCCCCAGCGGGAGGAGCTCAGACTGCAAACCCTGGACTTGACGCTCTGCTTCTGAGCTTCCAGGCAGTAAAGCTGGGTTCTCATGGCTGCCCAAAACTTGTTCTGTCATGGGCCACATTCTATGCTGGCAAAAAGACTTTTAGTGAGTCAGAGTCTTTGTTCACTGCTCTAACGCTTGTACCACAAGCCATGTTGGAACACACAGGCACTAAATACGCATTTGAGCTTTCAGTGTTCCAAGTTTCTGGTATGTTCTTTAGTTGGCTACGCTGAAAGGTGCCCTGTAAATTCTTTCCCTGCACTTACGAATCCTTGGAGGAATTTTTTAAGCCCCTGAGCACACCCTTCTGTTCACCTCCAAGTGTCAAAGGATTAAAAGCTCCCAGCAGAACTGCCTTGCTCTGTTCATTTTAATGTTGTTTAGCCTAATCAGGCCCCTGATGTGCATGGCTGAGGGTGACCATAAAGCTGGGATTACAAAATGGTGCCCAAAATTTGCCAGCTCTCAGCTGATATTTGAGATTTGCACATAGCTGCCTTCTTCTGGTTCTCTTTGGGCAAATCAGCCTGGAGCCCATATGGGTTCCTCCTAACTCTCTGTTCTCGTTTCTGTAGCTTCCATGGGAGTTCGATGGATGATTGGTGTGACGGAAATCGACAAGGGCTCTGCCTACGGCAACATCGATAGCAAGCACAAACACAGTGACTGATTCAGGGACATCTTACCTTCCAAAGGAAGCCGTGGGATACTGGTTGACTCTGCATAGCATTCTGCTTAGTAGGACAGTGACACGGGCTGTGTGAGCCTCTGCTGGGAAGAACGCAAGTCACCATCTCTTGAAGCAGGGAGAGTGGTCTCAAATCCTTTCTCCCCATCCGCCTTGGTGGGTTTGGGTTTTCTTTCTTTATGTGTGGGTGTGATGTGTGCATACATGTAAGAGAGAGAACAGGTAAGCAAGAATGGATGTGTGCTTGAGTGTAAGCCTTGTTTTTTGAAAATCCAAAGGTCTTCAGGCTGCAGCGGGAGGGATGGGATGGGGAATGAACGGGGGAAAGGTTCCCCTTCATCCTTTGGTGCTGAGTTTTCTGTAATCCTTGATTGCCAGAGACAGAATGAAAAGTGCTTTAGGTAAAAAGACTAAATTATGCCTAAAAAAAAATTAAAGTGTTTGTCTGGCTCATCTGTGGTGTGTGTTTGCCCAGACCGCTTCCATCCTCCCATGTTGCCCTTGCACCATGTGTCCTGGTGTTCTCACAAGGCTGGTTGGGTGGGTGAAGTCTCTGGTGGCAGTGGGTATTCCAACAATCAGACAGCTCCCTGGCAATCCACCAAGATGAAGGAGCCTGTCAGCGTTTGCTTAAGGGAAGGACGGCAGGCTTTGGAGCCGAGGTGAGAGCTTTTGTGTGGCACGGGAAAAATGGTCCTCTGTTTGGCTGCCCAAACTGCCCGGGCCTTTGGTTTTCCCAAGGTCACCGTAATGAAGGTCTCCACGGCATATGTCTTGAAGATGTGCCCAACTCCCTTGACATTTTCTACGCTGAAGTTGAACATAAGACATGTAAAAATAAAGCCTGGGCATTCTGTGATGATTTGAGAGATGATTTACGTCTACTATCCCCCCAACACAGATGTGGATTCACTTCATCAAAATGACCCCCTCATTTGCAGCCCGCTGAGATGCCAGGGCCCCCCTTTGATCAGGATCAAACTGGAATAAACATCCATTGTATGAGAACCCCCCTGGGCTTCTGTTTTCCTTTGGGTTTCTGTCTGGCTCCCATTTTAAACCACTAAAGAGTTTTCTGCTCTTTAGAATCGAGTGGCCTTGGGAGTAATATCTAAAGTGGAGGATTTTGCAGACCTTTGTTAGTCAACAGAGCCCCCCACCCCCAAAACAGCAGTAATACTTAATATTGTTAAAGGAGAACAATTAAATACTGGATACAGTGTCATCTTAGTATTTATCTGCCTGACCGTTAAGTATGTATCTTCTCTTCATGTTCAGTTACACTCTGTATAGTACAAACTTACTATTTTGCTGTGGCTATTAGATAAAAAGAGATGAACTGGTTCATACAAAATTTGGCCAAACATCATTTTAAAGGCATATTCTATTCAGAGTCATGCTTTTACCTGTTTGCTCATTTAGTCAATAAATATTTGCCAAGCGCAAACGAACTAGTTAAGCCAAGGAACTCTGCTTAAGGGACAATAATATATAATGGATACAAATCAAGTTGAATCTACCTAAGCTAAAAGAGATAGATTCCGGGTTACGTGCAAGGACATGTCACTGAGCCCAGGATTTCCCCTTGGGCTTGAGCTGACATTCTCAGCACCCCGTGAAGGCAGGCTGGTCAACCCAGGGCGCTGGTTTACCCTGCGTAAGGCCAGTGTTTCAATCTCAAAGGAAGCCTTTCAGCTCGCACAAAGCCCAGGAATCAGTGGGCGAAAGCCTGGGACAAACCCCTTAGGTCTTAGGGGGGCCCTTTTCGAAGCATAGGTGTGTGTCCCTGGCACCGGGTGTTGTGTCATGCTAGGTGGGGAGCTCCTAGCAGCACCTGAGCAAGGCAGTCAGAGGCCCCTGGGAGCTTCCCAAGTGTCAGAGTTGTTCTGAGTTGCACAGCCCACGCTGCAGCGAATTCACTGTCAGACAGTGGGCAAGTATTTACCTCTCTGAGTCACAGTTTCACCATCTGTCAAATAAATGGGGATGATAACACCTACCTCTGAGGTTGTTTTGGCAAATGAGACACCAGGTGTGAACAGACTTCAATAATCCTAAAGCACCAAACAAAGAATGAGAGATTAGAAAGCTGCCGCCATGTTATTACCCCTCAAAAATGCTCGGAAATGAATTTTGGCGTCTAAAAATGCATCTGCTAAATATTTCTCATTGTTATTCATTCTTCCACTCAATATAGTGGTCACTAAATTCTAAAAATATGTGGGACTTAAAAGTGGCCCGAAACATTTTTTCCCTCCCTGCATTGGTTCTGGTACCAAAACCAAAATCTAACAAGTGCCTGGAGAATCAAGTGGAAGGAGGATGGGCAAAGTGATTCTGCGATAACCAGCTGGGGGCTATTTTTTGAAATTGCCTTAGAAGGTAAAAAAAAGGATGTGGTGTGCAAGCGAGAGAGCTGGCATCTTTATCATCGGTTGTTTGGCCCTTCCATGAAGAAACATTATGCAGTGCGGGGACCTGGTTTTCCTCTTATCTTAATAGTTGACTGTAGAGAACCAAGCACTGGGGACTCCTGGGAAGAATCTGATTATCCCTCTCGTCGTCCCCCAACCTGTGTCAGGTCTCACAAAGGTCATAACGCCATATCAGGTCTCTTCAGCAAAGAACTCTTTTGGTTCTCAGGATATTTGTTTTTCTGAGAATTAAAAACCCATTGGGGCTTAAGCCACCATTTTTGTTGCTGTTATTGTTTGGTTGTTTTTTTACCCCTGAGTGTCGTGGACTCGGAACTTCACTTCCTGACTGTCTTTCTAACATTCCCATCTCATCACGTATTAGGTCACCTCTGCTGAGAACCTGCTCTAAAATCCCACGTGGCAGAGAAAAAGGGAAATTTGTGCTGAAATTGGATAGTAACGCAAGGTCGTCTGGATAGTAAGGGCCACATCCTCGACTACTGCAGCTTTAAGGCAGGGAATTTACTGCTCTGTTTCTTAGGAAGCCAGGACCACAAAGAGACCCGACTAGAAGACAGTAACCATTTGAAGACTGAGCCCATGATAGCTAAGTATTCTTAAAATGATCAGCGATGGAAGAACTAATGTGCTTTGTGATTTAGTCTGTTACCTTATCTACTTTTCGAGAGACACTACCAGGTTTTTCATATGATCAATGGCATAGTAACGCTGGAATATCCCCTGCATGCTATCTTCTCTAAATGCATGTACAACCTTGTAAAAGTAGCTGGTATTTGAAACTTTTTAAAATATTAGTGTTTTTCTAATATGTCTACAAACGGATCTGAAAGATAATGATTTAAAAATGAAATCCAACAACTGTGTAGCCAAAATTTACGAATAGCTGGTGTGGCAGACATAAAAGGGGAGTGTTTATTTCTGCCAGTGGAGTGGGACAGGAGTCTGGTTAGTCCCCAAGCCAAATGTGCTAGGTTTAGGATTTATCCATAAAGATAGACAAGATGGTGAAGAAGGGTAATCTGAAAACTCTCCAGGGTGTCAAAACTAGAGATCAAATCCAGCCTTCTCTAAAGCATTGGTGCAGACTTCTCACGTATTTGCTAGGTTAAAGATAAGTGAGAAAAAAAATACTCTCCCTGGCCCTGGGCTCCTCTGTCACGTGCCATGCACATGGCAGCCTGCGTGACCTCTCCCTTCTCTTGCAGCTCTTGCTTCCTCCAGCTTTCTCTTTATCTGTCTGGATTTAATTCTGCTTATAAGGGGCTCCAGTCATAGCGTAAAACCCAACCTGACTGAGGTGGGCCGCACCTAAACTGAAGTAATCTCATCAAAAGCTTCTACTTACAATGGCTTCAAACCCACGGGAATGGATTAAGAGTAAGAATCTGTTTTTCTACAGTGTATAGCTCCAACCACCACAAATCCAAACTAGACATTCCTTAGCCCTGTAGCCTTGTTATAATATTAAGGATGTGAATTGATTAAAAATGTATTTATTAAGCACCTATATGACTATCTAGAAAATATCTCCTAGAGCTGTTTTAGTACTGTTTTTCATTGAATAAGACTCATATAATTTTAACCTTATTTTTTTTTTTATACAAAGGCACAGCCTGCTTTACATGTTGCAGTGACTAGATTTTTTTGTCGTTTTAATTTCTGGCACTTATGTTCTGCAGAATTTTAAGGAGGTGGTGGATAATATGAACAGTGTTTAATCATTCCTCTGGATTTCTAAAATGAACTAAATTATATAAATGGCACTTTCTCTTATATTCCATAGTGCTAGTTTTAGCCTGATGTTTATAAAACATCCTCAGAAATTCAGAAAGGTCATCAATGGAATCTCAGAAATGCCATGCTGGCTATAGCTTTGCAAATGATGAGGAAGAAAACAGATGGAGAACATTAACAAAGTTGATGAGCTGGTACAGGGTGGCATACAAAACTGCAGAAGCCTCTTCCTTGTAAGAATGGTGGAGACATTGACATTAGTGCCTAGAATGAGCTAAGTGCTCAGATGACCGGCTCTCTGTGGGAAAAAGAACAAGGCTGGCACAGGTTTCAGGCCGACGACAGGGTGTTAACGGTAGATGCAGCACCGTCCCTTTTGCTTTTCTCTATCAAGAAAAGAGGTCTAACAGTGGGATAGGGTAGAACAAACCCAGTTAAATTAGGAAGTGAGTTGCTCCAAGTGAATTTTTGTCTCTCATCTTGGATCAACTGTTGCTCAGAGCTTGTGAGATTATTGCAAACCTCTAAGGAGATGATCTTTGAGGAAGCAGATGGGAGGGAAGCTGTTTAAAAGGGAAGATGAGTACATTTTATAGATGTTTTGCAGCAACATTCTGGAACAGATTATTAAATGGATTTTTTTTTTTAGCACATAAAAGAAAGCAGCAGTCATGTCAAGGAGACAGCAAAGATGCCCTAAAGATGATGTTACACTGACCACATTTGTCTTTTCAAGTGATTTGCAAAAACTAGGAATTTGAATTTCCACAAGGTATTATTTAACAGACCCCATGCTAGTCTTATAAAGAAGACCAGGATGTATGGACTGGATGAAAGGTAGTTTTTTTTTAAAAATACAGTTTTATTAAGATACATTCACATACCCTCCAGTCATCCACAGTGTACAATCAACTATTCACAGTACCATCATATAGTTGTGCATTCATCACCCAAATCAACTTCTGAACACTTTCCTTATGCAAAAAAATAAAAATAAAATAAAATAAAATAAAAATAAAAAGTAGAAAAGAACACCCAAAACATTCCATCTCACCCATCCTACCCTATTTTTTGAATGGTAGCTTTTTAACATAGTGGAACGGAGAGCTGATAAATTGATTGTAATGTCAGTGTGGGGGTATGTCTCTCATGTTGTATAGCAGTCATTTCAGAAATTTTACTGATGACTTGAATAGCCATAAAACTGATGAAGTGTGTGGTTAAAACCATAAGGTGGCCCAGCTTAAGTGACTGGATAAAATAAGATTAAAATTACATGAAACTTGAATTTGAGAAAATGCAGATCTCTCCGAAGACTGTCCCACTGCCCTCTGGGGTGTGGAAGGCAGTCTAGCCCCGCCACTCCCCTCTGACACACAGTGGACCACTCTGCTCCATGGATGACAGCGCTATGCCTCGCCCAGTTCCACCGGCATTCCACGCTGTCTCCTGTCTCAGCTGGAACCCTCTGTCTGTCCCCCCAACGCATGGATGTCTTCATTCATTCGCTCCCTCTCTAGCTGATTACTCTATTCCCAGGTTAATTATCACTTCCGCAGGGAGGCTTTCCCTTAGTCTCCCTAAGTAGGTTAACGTCCCCAAACACACCCACAGAATGAGAGAAAGATTAAGACAGAATGTGAAAATTTTAAGACAGAATGGGAAAATTTTCACATTTAACTACTTGTTCAGTCTGTCTCCCTGAGTAAACTACATGCACTGCGAAGGCAAAGGCCATGTCTGTCTTGTTGCATTAACATTAGAGAGCTACCAAAGGAATGCAATATCGCTGTTACGGTCAGGACACATCTACAGTGACAATCAGTCCTGACACACTCCTAAAAAGGGTTACTGATAAACTGAAGTGGGAACTGGGAAGGCCAAGATGGAACTTGGGGAGGCTTAGCCTAGAGAGAAAGGAGATGTAAGTATATTCAAATGTGTAGGTAGAGTCATGCACATAGAGTATGAGTTAGTAAAATGATCGAGGTTGACTTCTCAAAATTAAGAAATATTTTTTAGCAATTATAATTATTCTAAAATGGAAAGGGGCTGTGTGGAAAGACGATGACCAAAGAATAAATACAATACAATGCAAACTGTGTTTCCTGGAGTTGTGAAATACAGTCACCAATCAAATCAAGAAGGGGAGATAAGATGGAAGGTGGTTAGAAAAAATCATTAAAGATGCACACGTGTTTGGAATAAATCACTTTGAAACAGAATGATTCCAACAGAACAAAAAAGAAGTCACCTAACCATACATGAAAAGAACCGTAATTACACAACAGACGACAGCTGACCAAGAGGAGAAAAAGTGACTCGACAAAAACGGCAAACTTTTCAAGCACATGACTGCAGCACCTGCCCAGAGTGGAGGCCTCCTCCCCTTTCTGACGCTCATTCAGGACGAGGTTGGGAATTTGAGGTTATTAGGCTGCAATTCCTAGTGATGCAAGTTTCAAGCAGCAGAAGTCATGGAACTTTCCATTACAAAATTAAATGAGTGATCTGCAAGGCAGGAACTTCAGATGCACAGTTTAAAGCAGGGAGTTACCTGCTTCACAGATTTTCAGAAACAAACTAGTTGATTTTGGAAAACATCTTGGTCCTCTTAATAGGGAGAAAAGAAGAGGCTTCAAAGATCAGACTCACATTCCTATGAGTAGAAATGCGCTCTTGAGCGGCAAGCTCAAACTGCTCTCAGTCATTCTGGACTTAACAAAGGCTTTTAAGCCCCAAGTACAGCGTGTAAATATAAAGGAATTTCCGTAATGACCATTGTGGCTCTGGGAGGCTAAACGTCATTCCAACAAGGTGACACGGTACGAAATCTGAAATTCCTGCTTTTGAGATGCCATCAGCATCCTTTTATAAGCCTACCAAAAAATAAAAAATTTTAAAAAGTCTTCTTTTCTAATAGCCAGCACATCTCAGTTTTGACCTGAGAGAGAATAACTCATCTTTTTACTATTATATAAAACACATGAATAAGGCAGAAGTCTTAGAATATGTAGCCAGCTTCCAGAGGGAATTGCTTTTGAAATATAATACTCTGTATACAGTCTACTAGGATAAGAAGAAAATACTGTTTCTTTAATGCTGTTGAATGCTCTAGAGCAGGTGGTGGCAAACTATGGCCTGTGGGCCCAATCTGGCACTACCTGTTTTATGGGAACACAGCCCCATCCTGTATTTATGTACTGTCCATGGCTGCTTTCATGCTACAGCAGCAGAGTTGAATAGTTGCAACAAGAGACCATACAGACTGTATAGCCAAAAATATTTACTTATCTGCCCTTTCATAGAAAAAGTTTGCCAACTCCTGTGTGCCAGTTTGGATATATGATGTCTCCCAGAAAAAGCCATATTCTTTAATGCAATCTTGTGGGGGCAGATTGATTAATCTTTTTGATTAGTGTGTGACCTCTTGAATGAATGTTTCCATGGAGATATGGACTCTGCCCATTCAGGGTGGGTCTTAATTAAATCACTGGAGTCCTATAAGAAAGAGACTTTTGGAAAGATGCTCGCTGATGCTTTGCAATGATAGCCCCGAGTTTGCTCCGGAGAGGCTAAGAGAAGGCAAAACACCCCAGAGCAGCTGAGAGAGACTTTTGGAGAAAGCCATTCTGAAACGCAACCCGGGAGCAAAGGAACACAGATGCCAGCCTTGTGCCTTCCCAGTTGACAGAGATGTTTCAGACGCCATTGGCCATTCTTCAGTGAAGGTGTCCTCTTGTTGATGCCTTAGTTTGGACACTTTTATGGCCTTAGGACTGTAAATTTATAACCTCATAAATCCCCTTTATAGAAGTCAATTCATTTCTGGTATTTGCATAATGGCAGCTCTAGCAAACTGGAACATCCTGCTCTACAAAATATAATGTCAGTTGCTTGAGGCTGCTATTTCAGAAGGAAAAAATAAATCTACCTCTTATTTTTATAGTGTTACATATTTCTTTGGTTATTTAAAAAAAATATCTAGGAGGAGCTAAGATGGCAGCACAGAGAGGAGTGGAAGACTGTTAATCCCCTCTGGAACAATTCATAAATGACCAAAAAACTAGTAAATTACCTGGAATAACTGCGGGGAGACAAATGTGACCGTCTGCTCATCACCCACCAACCTGAATTGGGAGGAATGCCTGAGATCGCAGCATAAAATCTGTTAAGTAAAACTGCGGGCCCGCGCTGAGAGCCGGGAGCCGGGAGCTGGGAGCCGGGAGCCCCTCCCTCATGGAAGCCACACGGTGCTAGAGAGCAGCACTCTCCAAACAAGCGAGTGGGCCTCAGCCCAGCCCCAACTGGGGTTTTAATGTTAACTGCTCAATACAGACAGCAAATCCTCAACAAACAGAGGCTTTTGGTGACAACTGACCTTGGGAGAGTCGGGGGACATACCTGTCTCAGGACAAGGAGCCCAAAGGATTTGGGGCTATCTCTGGCTGACGGGTGAACCTGGGAGCTTTTCTGTCCCTTTCTCTCTCTGTGGAAAAAACCTCAGCCACTTTCAGCCCCCAGAGCTTTGTAGTAAAGACAGCCTCAGCCATTTTAAAATCAAAACACTTTGATCAGCAGAGTCAGAGAAACAAAGAACTTATTGGTATGCAGTGACATCTCTGGAGGGGGCATAGCTTCCCAAGAGGAAAGGGAGGGGCCCAGCTCTACTGCCCACCTTTCTGGAACCAGACTCCAAAGCCTGGGGTAGAAGAGCCACAGGCCACACCCCTTTACACAGGCAGTGACAGGCTGACAGGTGCACCTGCCGGGCAGAAAAGCACAGGTGTTTCAATCCTCTAAGAAAAACCATCAGGGAAACCAGATACTGAGTATTTCCTCCTTCTGTGACCTGAGCCTGTTCTCATCTGGGAAAACATGATTGGGGTGGCCTAGGAGGTCAGATGCCTAGACAACAGAAAACTACAGCCTACACTAAGAAAAACGAAGCTATGGCCCAGTCAAAGGAATACATGTACACTTCAACTGAGATACAGGAATTTAAACATCTAATGCTAAATCAATTCAAAAACTTTAGAGAATATTTCACAAAAGAGATAGAGGCTATAAAGAAAACACTGGGCATACATAAGGCAGAAATCAAAAGTTCAAAAAAACAACTAGTAGAATCTATGGAAATGAAAGGCACAACACAGGAGACGAAAGGCACAATGGAAACATACAACAGCAGATCTCAAGAGGGAGAAGAAAACTCTTAAGAACTGGAGAACAAAACAGCTGAAAGCCTACACGCAAAGGAGCAGATGGAGAAAAGAATGAAAAAATATAGCAACGTCTCCGGGAACTTAAGGATGAAACAAAGTACAAGAATGTATGTATCACTGGTGTCCCAGAAGGAGAATAGAAGGGAAGGGGCAGAGGCAACAATAGAGGAAACAATCAATGAAAATTTCCCGTCTCTTATGAAAGACATAAAATTACAGATCCAAGAAGCACAGCATACTACAAACGGAAGAGATCTGAATAGGTCTACGCTAAGACACTTAATAATCAGCTTATCAAATGTCAAAGACAAAGAGAGAATCCTAAAAACAGCAAGAGAAAAGCAATCCATCACATACAAAGGAAACTTAATAAGACTATGTGCGGATCTCTCAGCAGAAACAATGGAGGAAAGAAGGAAGTGGTGTGGTATATTTAAGATACTAAAATAGAAAAACCACCAACCAAGAATCCTATATCCAGCAAAGCTGTCCTTCAAATATGAGGGAGAGCTCAAAATATTTTCTGACAAACGGATAATGAGACTTTGTGAACAAGACACTCACCCTACAGGAAATACTAAAGGGAGCACTACAGAATGATGGAAGACAGGAGTGTGTGGTTTGGAACACAATTTTGGGAGATGGTAGCACAGCAATGTAAGTACACTGAACAAAGATAACTAGGAATACGGTTGGGAGAGGAAGGTTGGGAGCATGTGAGACACCAGAAGAAAGGAGGAAACATGAAGAATGGGACTGTGTAACTAGAGTTTTCAACAATTGTGATAAAATGTACAAATATGTTCTTTTATGAGGGAAAACAAGCAAATGTCAACATTGCAGGGTGTTAAAAATGGGGAGGCATTGGGGGAGGGTTGTAATCAACGTAAACTAGAGACTGTAACTAACAGAATCATTGTATTATGCTTCCTTTAATGTAACAAAGGCGATATACCAAGGTAAATGCAGATAAGAGGGGGGAATAGGGGAGGCATGTCAGACACTTGACATTAGTGGTGTTGTCTGACTCTTTACTTTAAGGTTACTTTTCCTTTTGCTACTTCCTAGCTATCATTTTTTTTCCTCTTTCTTTTGCCTCTCTACCTTCTTTGACGCTCCCTCCTGCTTTGTGGAAGAAATGTAGATGCCCTTATATAGACAGTGGTGAAGGTGGTGAACACATAAATATGTGACAATACAGAGAACCATCAATTGTTTACTTAGGATGCAATGTACGGTGTGTGAACAAAACCATCTAAAAAAAAAATGGGTTGATGACAAAACCTCAAGGGCAATATACTGAGTGAAATAAACCAGACACATAAGTACAAATATTGCAGGGTCTCACTGATAAGAACCAATTATAATATGTAAACTCATAGACATGAAATGTAAGGTGCCAAGATATAGGACGAGGCTTAAGAATGGGGAGTGGTTGCTTAGTATGAGCAGAATGTTCAACTAGGATGAACTTAAATGTCTGGAAACGAACAGAAGTGTTGGTAGCTAGATGTGAGAATAACTAACAGTGCCGAATGGTGCATGAATAAGGTGGAAACGGGAAGCTCAGAGTCATATATGTCACCAGAAGGAAAGTTGAAGGTCAAAAGACAGGAATATAAAAAACTGAATCCTATGGTGGGCAATGTCCATGATTAACTGTACAGATATTAGAAAACTCTTCCATTAACCAGAACAAATGTATGACAATACAACTAGAAGTTAATAACAGAGGGGCATATAGGGAAGAAAT
>PVKY010006104.1:0-16417 GCA_004027775.1 Bradypus variegatus
TTTTCATCCCGTTCTCGGCTCAAAGGCCACCTTCTCTGGGAAGCCCTCCCTGCCCATCCACTGTGGATTAGTCCCAGAGTCTCTTTATCATGTTACCCTGTTGTAGTTTCTCCGTTTCACTCATCATTGTCAGTGATTTGTTTGTTGGCTGCTTGTCTGTCCTTCCTTGCCAGCATCCTAGCTCCATTAGGGAGCATCTAGGTCTGTCTCACCCACGGCTGCCTCCCCAACACCAGCACCCAGCACCCAGCATGGGATGACTAAGCAATGGTGCCTAGCACCATATCCAGCCTCTACCTGATGCTGGCACTCATACCTTCAACGAGAGCTTCCGGTAGCCTTCTCCTACATCCCAAACAGCCACAGTCTTGTCAAGCCCTCCAGACACAAGGAAAGAGGCTGCAACAAAAAGTGAAAGAATTTTGGGGGAGTCGTGTTGCCCAGCCAAGTGCCCCTGGTGAAGCCCGAGCTGGCTGAGGATGAGTTTATAGGGCACTGCATGTCTCACTCTGAGGACGGTGAAATCCCCTCCTGCCGTGGCTCAACAACCCCCAGCCTATTATGTGAGTCTGGACCCAATAAAGCTGAGACGGAAGCTAGTCGGGCACCCCACAGTGGGAGTGTGGGGTTGACTTAGACAGAGGATGCTTCTGAAGATGGAAAACTCTTTAGAAACACCCCAGCATTTCTCAAGGTTAGCCCCAATTGTATGTGTACTGGCCAGACTCCCCCATGAGCCCCATTCCTCTTGAGGATGGAGTATTAGAACATTTGGCACCTGGGTATGAGGAGCAGTCCCTCCATTACGGGAGCTGGCTACTCCTGGCAGCTGCCTGCCAT
The DNA here is from genome assembly GCA_004027775.1 of Bradypus variegatus. Lineage (NCBI taxonomy): Eukaryota > Metazoa > Chordata > Mammalia > Pilosa > Bradypodidae > Bradypus > Bradypus variegatus. Next base: position 841 of record PVKY010006104.1, read on the forward strand.
TGCCCCTTTTCACATCCATGCCCCTTCAGTTGGCAACAGCTCCCCAGTTTTCCTGTGGGGAATCACCCTTGCCCACTCCCGGTCCCTCTGGTTCACAGAAGACTGACCCCCACCCCTGGCTTTAGGGATGGGCCAGTCACCAAGGCCTGGCCAATCAGAGCCTTTCATGCCCTGCTAACATGATTGGTTCAGAGATGGGCGTGTGAGTCTAGCTGAGCCAATGGGAGTCTTCCCTGGGTCTTGTGGGGGGCACCATCAGAAAGTGGGTCTCCAGGATTGTCAGCAGTTAGGACCATGTTAACTGGACCCCAGAGGCCATCTTTGCCTACTTGAGGGGAGAGGCCAACACAAGAGGGAAGCTGATCCGAGAGACAGGGTGGGAGGTGCCTGAAGTCCCCACAGGAGCTAATACGTTCCTGTTGTTGCCTAAGCCATGCTGGCTGGGTTTCTGTCACTTGTAAACTTGTGCCTGTGACTCTCCCTCTTGGCCATCTTACTGGCGGCATCCTGGAAAATCACCCCTCTGTCTTGTGCTAAGTCCTCATGAATGAAACATGAGGGTCTTCCTCAACACCCCCACAGCTTCCACAGTATGGAGTCCTGCCAAGTGTTAACTACTCACAATCTCTGGAAAACTGGCAGCAGCTCACGGAGCCTTCGTGGCCCTGCATGAGTGTCACGCAGGCTCCGTGGTTTCGAAACTCCCCTGTGTGGACGTTCCAGACTTTCAAGGTTTTATCCCAGGAGCTTGTACACAGGAAATGGCCACTGAAGGTAAAGCAGCAGTTTGAGATTAAATTGTCATGCGCCCTGAAACATAGATGGAGGGGTGCATGTTAGTGCTTTAGCTCCTGGAGGATCTGAGGGCTCTCTCCTCAGCTGTCATCAGTGTTATTATTTTAATGTTGTGTATTTAATTAATAAAGCTCTGGTTTACTTGGTCTCAATTTTAAATTACTTCTCCTTTTTTTCTGAAAAAAAAATCAGAATTTCCTTGCTTTTTGTTTTGTTTGTGAATCTCCAAGTATTTCCCCCCATGATTATCATCTTCTATTACTATACACAATTTTTAAGTGAACCTATAAATATAAATGAGCATCTCTGAGTAGCCTGGATCATTAAATCAGTCATTTTACCTGAAGAAAAGGTTGAAAAAAGTTGTTTTCTACAGTTCAGGTCAGAGTGTTAGACCCCATTTCAGTTCTTAGAAAAGCACGAACTGAGCAAGGTCAATGGAGAAGAAATGTCAAATTCCCAGGGTGCTGATCTTGGTAAAATGTACCAAATTCCAAAGCTTGGTGTCTGTGACCAATGTGGCATATACTGGAGGCAGACAACAAGCCCTCCCTGGAATACAGACACTGGGACTGGGGTTTAGACCATGAATCTCCCTATTCTCTGGGATGGGGCTCTTGTTTCAGATAAACTCCAGTTCTCCATTTTATTTAGTATGAAAGTTTGAGAATAGTGCTTATGTTGGGTTTATAGTTCCAGAAGATGGAGTCAATGCACTTCTCTCTAATCATCCTGCTGTGTACAGCTAAAAACCCTGGGCATTATCTATAAAACAAATGTAAGAAGACTCTGAAAGGTGGAGAAAAGACAGGCCCGCTAGGGAACTCAGACAAAATGCAGTTAGTTTCCCGGGTTTTCTTTCTGCCTCATATATCTGAGACTAGTTGCTGGAAAAGCCAAGAACCCAGAAAACCAATGAGTGTAGACCAAAAAAAAAATTCCCACAAAATGCCTAGAAAGCCAGAAAACTTTTAGACAATAACAGCCCTACACCAGCCAAACACCATTGGAAAACCACAGCCCCACCACCACCCCTGTCAGCAAAGGGAGCCTAGATTTCCTCCCTTGCAAGGTAGAAGGTAGCCTGCTTAAATTAGAAAATTTAAATAAGATCCTGAATCTCATAACACCAAAAATGTCCAGGATATAATTAAAGGTCACTTGTTATACTAACAACACCAATGAGAAAAGACAGCCAGTGCCAAGATGACATAGATGTTAGAATTATCTGACAAGGATTTTAAAGCAGCTGTTATAAAAATGTTTCAATGGACAATTGTCACCTTGCTTGAAACAAATTTAAAAAATAGAAAGTTTAAGCAGAGAAACAGAAGATATAAGGAACCAAATGAAAATTTTAGAGCTGAAAAATACAATAACAAAAATAAAACAATTCAATGGGTTAGGTTTAGGCTTGACAGCAAAATGATTGGAATAGAGGAAAGAATCAGTGAACTCGAAGACAGAACAATACAAAATACCCAATTTGAACAAAAGAGAGAAAATAGATTGAAAAAATAAATAGAATCTCAGACACCTGTAAGACTATAATGAAAGACCTAACATTGGTGCTAACAGAGTCCCAGAAGGAGAGGAGAAAGATGGTAGGGTGGAAAAAGTATTTGAAGACATGATGGCTGAAATCTTCCCAAATTTTATAAAAGACATAAACCCATAGATTCAAGAATCTGGGTAAACCCCAAACAGGGTAAACCCCAATAAATCCACACCAAGACATACCATAATTAGACTTCTGAAAACTAAAGACAAAAAAAGAAATCTTGAAGGTGATAAGAGAGAAATGGCACCTTACCTGAAGGGCAGAGGATTTCTTAACAGAAACCATGGAGGCCAGAAGGAAGTGATATGACATATTTCAAGTGCTGAAAGAAAAGAACAGGCAACCCAGATTTCTATATCCACCAAAAAAAAAAAAAAAAGCCTTGAGGAATAAAGGGGAAATCAAGACATTTTTCACAGGAAGGAAAACTAAGAGAATTTGTTGCTGACAGACCTACCCTATAAGAACGGCTAAAGGAAGTTCTCTAAACAGAAAGGAAACTATAAAACAAAGAACCATGGAGCATCAGAAAGTAAGGAAGAACTTGAAACGTCAAGAAATAAGGAACACAGTAAGCAAAATATGAATAAATATGATAGACTTCCCTTCTCCTCTTGAGTTTTCTAAATAATGTTTTAGAACTGAAGCAAAAAAAATTATAACAAAGTTCTTATGTTTACTCCTTGCAAGCTTCAAAATAGTTGGGATTATAACGTTTTGAAATCCTCTAGCAGGAACAGCTATGTAATTTGTCGGCTGGGCCCAGTGCAAAATTAAAATGCAAGGTGCCTGGTTCATTAAAAATTTCAAGACATCAACAGCAGAGCGTTAAATGAGGCACAGGGCCCTTCTGAGTGTGTCAGGGGGCAGGGGTCCCCTGTGACTCCACAAGTACACACCCATGAAGCCAGCCCTGTCCTGCAGCACTGAGACTCCTTGTCTCGATATTTTCTTGCTAAAAGCTGCATTTTCCAGAAAAATCACAAATTCAGGTAAATCAAAAATACCAATCAACATTTCTCTTATTTGCCTTTAAGCCACTGTTGGGGCAACAGAATGGAGTGGATTGCAACGCTTGCCCCATGGTTGGAGCTGAGTCATCTCTCCTGTGCCCGCTCCCCACACTCCCACCACAGAGTGGTCCTTAGAAGCAGTGCAGGGCGGGGGAGGAGGGATCGCCCCGTGGTCCCTCCTGATCCATGTTTCCATGGCAATAACTCAGTTACAGGGAGCACATACTGAGTGCCCCCAAGTGGCCAGCCCTCAGCTAAGGACTCTCGTGTTATCTCCAGACTTCATGTCAGCCCTATGTGATAGCCACTGCTATTGTGCTCAGCTTTCAGGTGGGGAAACTGAGGCCAAAGTACACACAGGATGGGAACCTAAACTCGCTGAACACCTGGCCAGACCACCATGGGAAAGGCTGGCCTAGGCCAGCAGGATATGCCAGCAGGACACACCATCGAGCAGGACCAGCAGGTTCTGGGATCCTGGCTGGAGGAGCCCATGGGCTCTCCCCATCTTGGGGTGCCCACATGCAAGGCAGGCCTGGATCATCGGATCTCCCATTTTTAAGGAGCTGCTGGAAAATCACATTTGGGGTGGGGTGGAGGGAGGAACTCCATGCAATATTTTCCAGTGCTGGCTCACATTAAGACAGACGCATCTGACACCCAGCCTAGCACCAGGCCACCGCTGGTGGCTTCCCCCTGGCCCACCTGCTTCCTTCCCTCTCCCTGACTCTGGCTTTCTCGTAATGTCCATATTCCATGTGCACGCTGGCCGGCAGCTGGACGTGTGAAGTTAGGTGTGCACGCTGAGTCCAGGGGGCACGAGTGGAGCCTCCCACCCACTCCCTGCTGCAGGTGCCGCCCAGCCTCCCGGGGCCCCGGCTCACTTTGCGATGGTGAGCAGCGTGGCCTGGGAGGTCACGTCCCAGATCTTGATGCTCCTGTCCGAGGAGACGGAAGCCACCTTCTGGCTGTCGGGGTCAAAGCAGCATGCAGTGATGGGCCTTTTGTGATGATCTGAGGCACAGGGAAAGCGACTCGTCACCAAGTGCTCCGCGTTCTGAGCCACGTGGCCTGGAAGCCTCACCCTCATCCCCCACCCAGCAAGGATGTGATGGAAATGCAATGGCGGTTTCTGTAAGGGACTCTTCACCCACACAAGCGTTTCCTGAAGGCCTGCTAGGTGCCAGGCTTTGAACAGGGAGCACAGCCTGAGGGGAAAGACAGCCCGGAGCAGGCAGCGCCCCATGGGGTGCTGAGGGTGGTGGCACGGTGTGACATCACCCAGCCAGCAGGAGCCCAGCCCAGCCTGCAGGGGTCAGGAAGGGACTGAGGAGTTAGCAAGGGAAGCAGGGAAGGAAGGGTGCTCCCAGCACAAGGAACAGCTTCTGCAAGGGCCTGGAGGTGGGACAGAGCATGGAGAAGCCTGGTGTGCAGCGAGCAGTCGGAGCGTGAGGAGGAGAGAAATGCCAGCTGTGGGGCACCGCCCATAGCACAGTTCCATGTTGATACAAATAAACATAAAATATGGGAAGTAGTGTGTGTGTGTGAGTGTGTGCACACGCATGCAAACACACACCACACACACGCAGAGTTCAGGAAGGTCACCCAGCAACAGATTGTCAATAATAAGCACCTCTGGGGAGGAGACGAGGCATATTAGCCAAACTTTTTATAGTGATTATGCATTTTTTTAACTTTTTATTTTGAGATAATTGTAGATTCCTGTGCAGGGCAGTTGTAACGGACAGTTCAGAGACATCCCACATGCCCCTCACCCAGTTCCCCCAGCGGTGACATCTGGCATAACCATTAGTACAGTAACACAGCCGGGAAACTGACATTCAATCATTATGTATTATTTTATATTTTCAAAATACAGGGACACAATATGCAAAGAAGACTGAGTCTCCACTCATTAAAAGATTAGACTTTAAATGTCCACATAAAGTTGGAGCAGAACAATGTTTCATTTATTGCAAGAAAAAGATTGAACGGAAAAGCCGTAACGGATAAGAATCAGCCTTGGATTTAACTGTCTGTGCTTTACCGACCATTGTCCCAGCTTCAGGGATGAGGCTCGTGCCATTACGGTTTCATCACACAAAGCAATCAAAAGTCACAATTGGAATGAACAATGGGAATGCTTTGGATGTTCTTTTTTATTTTAATTTTTATTTTATTTTTTGGAGTAATGAAAATGCTCAAAGATTGATTGTGGTGATGAAAACACAATTATATGATGATACTGTGAACAACTGATTGTACACTTTGAATGACTGTATGTTATGTGATTACATCTCAATAAAATTGCATTAAAAAAAGTAACAATTGGTCAGATGCCCAGCGGCTGTTACCATGGTAAACAGACCAGTGGGCGGAGCCTGTGCAACTCACCTTTAAGGTGTGCCACGGTGGTGGTGTTTTCCGCATCCATGACATAGATTCCACAATCCAAATCCAAGCCAGAGACCACGTATTTACCATCAGGAGAAAACTTACAGGAGACTATGAAGCTATCATGCTCGACCTTCCACTGAAATGGGACAACAGTCAGAAGGTTGCTTTTTGTCTGGTTCTCAGACTGTTAATTACCATATGACCTGGCAATCCCACTTCTAGGTATACACCCAAAAGAATTGAAAGCAGAGACTCAAACAGATATTTGCACACCATGTTCATGGCAGCCTTATTAACAATAGCCAAAAGGTGGAAGCAACACAAGTGTCCGTCAACAGATGAACGGGATAATCAAAATATGGTATATCCATACAATGGAATATTATTCAGCCATAAAAAAGAATGAAGTTTGGATTCAAGTTACAACATGGATGAATCTTGAAGACATTGAGTGAAACAAGTCAGACACAAAAAGACAAATATCATATAATCTGACTTGTGTGAAACAATTAGAATATGCAAATTCATCGGGTCAGAAATTCACGTGAAGGTTATGGGGGGGTGAGGTGGGGAATGGGGAGTTAATGCTTAACGGGTAAAGAGTTTCTGCTTGGGGTGATGGGATGTTTTGGTAATGGATGGTGGTGATGGTAGCACAGCATTGTGAATGCAATTAACACCACTGAATTGTATATTTGGAAGTGGTTAAAATAGGAAATGATTCTATATATGTTACCAGGATTAAAAAAAAGTTTTTTAAAAATATGGAACTGTACAACACCAAGAGTGAACCCTAATGTAAACTAGGACTATAGTTAATAATATAATTTTAATAACATTGCTTTATCAGTTGTAACAAAGGTTACCACACTAATACAAAGGGAAAACTGGCTGTGTAAGGGGGTATCTGGGGATATCTGTAGTTTCTACATGATTTTTCTGTAAACCTACAACTACTCTAATAAAAAAAAAATTAAATGTTGTTTTCTCTCTATACCAGCTGTCCAGTGGGACTTTTGTGATGATGGAAACGTTCTGTAGGGCTGCCACCAGCTGCATGAGGTCATCGAGCATTTGAAATGAAGCCAGTACAAATCAGAAATTAAGTTTTTAAATTTGTTTGAATTTAATTAATTACCTTAGTGAATAATTTTAAAGTTTTCTCTTTTCTCTTTTGACTCTGGAACCACATGAGAGAGACCACCGCAAGTATAGATGAAGGCAGCCAGAGCACATGGCAGAACTGGCGGCAGGGTTCAAGTAACGGGCACATTTGTTCCTGCCCAGTTGGGGTAAATAAGTGTTTATTGAACATCTGCTCTGTGCCTGGAACCATGGACAAGGCACTACAGCTGCAGACCCTCGGGCAGCTCACAGTCCCCGGGGTGGGGGGTTGGCACCAAATCACAAGAAGAGAACCATGAATGACTCACCAGTGTAGGAAAGGAGGATCTTTCTGGTATTTTAGGTTATGGTGTTGCCATTGTGGCAGTTTTAAAATACGCCCACGAATCCTTTGACAGTTCTCCCTCCAGAAGCTGGGGCCAGCCTCCCTTCCTTTTGACCATGGGTTGGACTTAGTGAAAAGCTTCTCATGAACAGAGCATGGCGGAGTGATGGTGTGGCACCAGGTCATAAAGGCATCACGGTTCTCTTGCCCTCTCTTGGGTCCCCCGCTCTGGGGAAGTTAACTGCCGTGTCCTGAGACACTCAGGCAGCCTGGTGGAGCAGCCTCACGGAGAGGCTCTGAGGCCTCCTGCCCACAGCCAGGGAAGGAGCCATCTTGGAAGGGAACCTCCAGCCCCAGTAACGTCTCGGGTGCTGGTAGCCCCGGCTGCCATCTGACTGAGACCTCCTGTGAGACCTGAGCCAGAACCACCGGGCCAAGCGACTCCCCGATTTCTGACTGTCAGAACTGCATGAAATAAGAAGTGTTTGCTGTTTTAAGCTGCTAAGTTCTGGAGCAATCTGTCAAGCAGCAGCAGATGACTAGATAACTAACTCAGCCACATAGTTGGCAAATGGCATGGATTACTTGTGTAGCAAATAAAAGTACTTTTAAAGAAGGAAAAGACAAGCACCCCACATAGAAAAACTAGAGACAAGAACAGGAAATTTATCTTCACCTACCAAGTTGAATAAATTTTTTTAAATCCTGATACCCAACATGCAGGGGTGGGATGATGGGGAGTTGGTGTGGCCCCCGTTGAGTGTGTGGGATACGATTTGGCACAGCTTTCTGAAGGGAATCTGGGCAATTTTTTTTTTACAAATAGTAACATATACAAGACTCTTTATTGTAAACTTCTTATAGCCCTTGATTCTCACCATATGCTTTCATTGATTTTTTCAGATTTTATTGAGATACACTCATTTATTATATATTCCACCCAAATTATGCAATCAACATTTCACAATACCATCACTTATCTGTGCAATCATCATTACACTCATTTTATACTAGTTTCATTACTCCAGAAAGAAAATTATCAGATAGACACATAAAAAGAAAACCCAAAACACCTCATATCTCTTATCTCCCCCTATTTTGACCCCTAGTATAGGTGTGATATACCAGTTACTGTTGAGGAAAGAATTTTAAGGCATTGCTGTTCAGTATAGTCTGTAGCTTGCAACAGGTATTTTTCTCCCACAAAGCACTCTATTATTACTCTCTGTACCAGTGTTGTACTTTTGTACCAGTTCACGCAAGTACTTACTTAAACTTTAGTGTTAATCAGTGACATATGACCCTAAACAAGCCCTTTCAACCAAAATCACCTACAATACGGCACTATTCCTTATATTCCCGCTAACAAGCTACCTTCACCCCACATCTATTTCCAAACATTTTAAGTTCAACCTCGTTATACCTTCTGAACATACCAGGTTACCACTCGCCCTTCTCTAACTTCTGCCTATGTCTAGGTATCCTATAGTCTACATTTTAAGACTCTGAGTTTACATATTCTAGTTAGTTCATATCAGTGAAATCATACAAAATCTGTCCTTTTGTGTCTGACATATTTTTCTCAGCATTATGTCCTCACCGTTCATCCATGTTGTCACATGCTTCAAGACTTCGTTTCTTCTTACTGCTGCATGATATTCCATCATATGTATACATCAAATTTTGTTTATCCATTCATCAGTTGATAGGCATTTGGATTGTTTCCATCTCTTGGCAATTGTAAATAATGCCACTATGAACACTGGTGTGCAAATGTTTGTTTGCGTCCCTGCTTTCAGATCTTCTGGGTATACACCGAGTAGCGAAATTACTGGGTCACAAGACAACTCAATATTTAGTTTTCTGAGAAACCGCCAAACTGTATTCCACAGAGTCTGTACCATTTTACACTCCAACTGGGCAATTTTTTTAAGATTCGTGTTTTCATTGCCTTTAAATTAGCAATGAAATTTAGCTATATATTTAGTTCAAGAAATACTGGATCATGTGTATAAAAAATACACACAAACTTTCCTCATCATAGTATTAGTAACAAAGGAAAGTGAAAACAGCCTTAATGCTCTGTCACAGGGAACTGGGGAAACCCAGGGGTCTCTCTGTACCGTGGAATCCCACCAACCCACTACAAAGGATGACGTAGATGTACCCTCAGTTGCAATTTATCATTTGGCTGGGATAAAATCAGCATCCAAACAGTATGTATATAATGACCAACTATCTTTGTTAGAAAAGCATACACACGTCTTCATATGTAGATGTGTGCATAGGAAAAAAGAAACCAAGATGTAAATGAAAATCTCTGTGTGGTGGTTTTAAGGGTGTTTTTAATTATTTTTTTCAACTTGGCTTATTGTCTTTCTAAATTTTTTTGGAATAAATAATAATAGTAGAATATTAAAATAATAATAGAATAAATTCATGTTGAAATGAATACATATTGACAAAGGTCAACATAAGAAGGAAGGTTGTGTTGTTTTTTAAGGAGAGAAAACAGGAGAAAGGGAGAGGAGGGGCTGAGGGAGGGAGGTGGGGCAGGAGACGGAGATCCTCAGGCAGCCCCCGAGCAGGGCTGGGGCCCTCGGGCACAGCGGGGAGAGAGGGAGGGGATTCCTGGATCTCCCACCCGTCTGGGTGGATGCATGGTGATCCCCTCCAAGATGGAGAGAGAACAGGTAAGGAAGGTACCGGAAACCCCAGGCTTTGGCCACGTGGCCTTTTCCTATGGCCTCTGCCCCCACTTCCTGTCCCATCCAATCCATACATCTCACGGAGGAGGAGGTTTGGATCCTCTTCCAAACGCCCCCGCCTGGAAGGCTATGCCCCACCCCCGCATGTCCAAATCTCTCCCATCCTTCCAGATCCATCCGTGTTCTGCCAACCCCGAGAGGCTTTCCTTGCCCAATCCCCACCCTCCATCATCTGCAGTGGCTCCCAGAGGCTGCTGTTCACACCCACGTCTTGGATCCCCGAGGAAACGTTCCTTTCCTCGAAGGCTGAGGCTTTTGTCATCTCCCCCACCACACGCCCAGCCTGAGGCCTCAAGACCCAGTTCAGATCACTGGCAGGGCACCCCCTGTCCCCCAAGTTCCACATCAGAGCAGGACAAACGTACCAGAGATTCTCCTGTCTCCAGGTCCCAGGCCCGGATTGTTTTGTCGTAGGATGCTGCGATAACTCTGGGGAAAAAATGCACAAACACAGGGTCTCAGCAACAGAGACAAGTATGCCTGAGGTTCCTATGAGGATGTTTTCTTCCTAGAACATTTTCGTAATTTAGGACTGAGATTGCGAACAATACCCTAGACTTCCAAAAGAGGCTCCCAGGAAATATGCTAGCAGATAGAGTTAATAAAAATAATTCGCAACAGCCTCATCTCGCCTGTGGTGTGGCTGTGGTCTTCATTCCTGAGTGGCGGCCTCATGCTGCCAGCACCTGCCTGCCCTCCTACCACGTGGCACCTCCTGCCAGGAAAATCCCCTCCCTTGTAGGCTCCTGGGCCCCAGAGCTACACGGTGCCCTGCGTCCCACTGGCACTGCTGGGTCGGGCTTGGAGGCATTGCACGGGTAGCTTCCGCTCCCCAGAGACATCCCCAAACCCGTGCTCTTCTGTGAAGACCCTTATACCCTGGGTGGGCACCCCACATGGGGTAAACGTGAGGCTGCCTGGAGGGACGGGTGGGACAGAGCCAGCCCCCCACCCACGTGTTTCTTAGATCTTTCCTCTTAGAACTCACTGGACATGGAGAGAAGCTAACACAAGTGGCACTCCAGCGCCATCATCTTCCTTCATCCTTCCGCCACCCAAATACGTCCTTACATTTAGAGCATTCAAGGTTGTCATTCCTTCTGTCCTCCGTCTACTGCATCCTAAGGGAATATCGCTCCCTGCTCTGCTCACCTGTCCTATCTTTTTATCAGAAAACAGTTTAATAGACAGCTGCTTCATTCTGAAATGTTTCCTCTGCTTTTAGTAAAATGATACAAATACACTTCTTCTATTGCATGCTGCCAATTATACATTTTATCGTTGATTTATAAAATAAGTTCCCTTGAAGCTTAAATTTCTATAATGGTCTTCACAGAAATTTATTTTGCAGCTGCAGCACTGGGTAAAAGTAAATCCACTTTCAATAAAACCCCCTGTCGTTTAAAGGCCCCTCACATCTGCGGGAGAGGATCTTAGCAAATGCGCCCAGAGGCCCTTCTCTGAGTGGGGCCCCCTGGCAGCACTGGCCCTTCCCAGATGAGGCACCGCGGTGGGCCGCTGCCTCCCTGGGCCTCCGTTTCCCCTGTGAAATGAGGGCCTGGACTAAATCGTTAGGACGCCTCGCAGCTGCAACGGCCCACACGTGTAACTATGGAAAGAAACTTCATGAGGAAAATTCAGACTGTCTGGGTATTAGCCACAGTAGCGTGCTGTCGTGTCTACTTGGTTCTCACAGGGGAAAAAAGAAAAAGGAATCTATTTGCATTAAAAAACAAAAACAAAAACAAAAAACAGTCAGTGCTCTGCCTGTACCAGGGCTGCCTCCTTGCTCTTACTTTTCCTGACCTGGGTAAGACAAAGGAAAGGTCACCTTCTGCTGTCAGCCGTGATGCTGCACTCTAAAACAGGAGCTCTGGGCCCAGGCTCAAAGTTCCGAATAACAATTCCACTGACAGCATCCTCAAACAAACGAGAGAGAGAGAGAGAGAGTGGTCACTGTGGCCTTGCCGAAGCTGTGGACTACGTTAAACAGCAGCTCTTGGCTTGTTTCAGAGGCAAAGTACGAGAACCCCATTGCCCTACGACTCTTGCTCAGCTCAAAAGAGCAAAAGGACTTTCCAACATCTCGCCCAACACCCTGGTTTGTAAGATCCCTAATAAACTGTTGTTATTTTGCTATATGGAGTGGCCTGCTTTGTTTTTTCAGCCTTGATGCCCACCGAACTTGGGCAGAACCTATTCTGTATTTTATTAGCCAGAAAATTGGTGAGCCAGCCAGGAGACTGAAAACAAAACAAGCCAAGGAACGTAGGAATCTGTGGGGGCAATCCCAGCGTGGTCAACTTCCAAGATGTGGGGGTAGGTAGCCCATTTTTTGGAATAGTTCAGCCCAGTGTTCAGCCCTGAAAATGCCAGATGGAGCATTATTCATCCCGAAGGGAAACCTGGGGGCAAATGGAAATCACAAAGGAAAGAAGCAATTGCTGCCACAAGGTAGCTGTTGTTATGGGCAGTTAGATTTGCTACCAAAGCCCAATTAAAAGCAGAAACTAAGGGAAGGAGATCAGAAGAGGCTTTCACTCTAGAAAAGACATTAAGTTAGCATGTTCCAACAATGCTGATGTATTAGCGAAAAAGGGGCAAACCCAAGAGAGTCAATTAGAAGTAATAACATTTAAGTGAAAATGCATGGAAGGAAGAGGCCACGGTGGCAGGCATGAGTGGTTATCCAGGATTATCCAGGCTGGAATCCGAAGTTGTGGGATCTTGGAAGAGTGAAGAAGAGGGAGAATGGGAGGAGGAAATTGAAACTGAAGACGAGCTTAAACAAGCAAGGCCATTAATAACTATAATAAATGAACACAACGAGGGAACCCGATGACCCTTGGGAAGAGATCCCTGCTCAGAAGCAAACAGTAATGAGGGAGTATACTCCCTCAGAATTAGTAGAATTAACAGAAATGTTTAAACAGAAGGACTGAGAGAGCATAACTGCTTGGTTACTGAGATTACAGGATGCAGGGGTAGATGGTATTATGACCTCAGGAGGGGAAATGGCAAAAATGGCTGGCATAACTACACATCCCTCTCTTCATCAGTGTCTTTACCAGGCATGGCGAAGACCTGATGGCATTCAAAATTTATTAGTATGGTGCATTTTAGCTGCAAAAGTGGCCTAATGAGGGGGATATGCCATCCACAATAGGTGATGGTCATCTATGGAAGAATTACAGGGTGTGTCAGTTTGGCTATATTATGTCCCCAAGAAAATGCCATGTTCTTTGAGGCAATCTTGTGGGGCCAGACCTGTTAGTGTTGATTAGATTGGAATTCTTTGATTGAGTGTTTCCATGGAGATGTGATTCAATCAACTGTGAGTGAAACGTTTGATTGGATAATTTCCGTGGAGGTGTTACCCTGCTCATTCAGAGTGGTGTTAATTGGATCACTGGAGTCCTATAAAGGAGTTTACAGACAGAAGGACCTCAGAGCAGCTAAGAGTGACATTTTGGAAAGATCTGCAGCTAAGAGAGGACAAAACGCCCCCAAGAGCAACATTTTGGAGAACACCATTTTGAAACACAGCCTGGGAGCAAGCGGATGCCAGCCACATGCCTTCCCAGCTAACAGAGGTTTTCCAGATGCCAATGACCATCCTTCAGTGAAGGTACCTGTCATTGACACTTTATGGGCTTCAGACTGTAACTTTGTAACCAAATAAATCCCCTTTATAAAAACCAATCCATTTCTGGTGTTTTGCAAAATGGCAGCACAGCAAACTGGAATACGGGGTATAGGCAGAGAATTGGGAATGAAGCATGCAGCATATGCTGAACACTTTGTGGACCTGATGGATGATGAGCTGTTCATAGCTGGTATGAAGGATAAAATCCCACAAATCACCCCTCCAGCCTGGTGTGGGACATGAGTATCTATTCTAAGCCCCCTAGTTGATCAGGCCATCCACCGGGTGTCACAGGCAATAGCAGACTTGGGTGAGATGGAAAGAATTTGATCAAAGGGGGTATGGAAAGGAACCAAAGAGACCTTGCAAGAGAAGGGGCAGAGGGGGCCTGTACCTATGATCTGTAAACAATTATGGGCTGATTTAATTGCTGTAGGCACCACAATAGAAAAAATAGATAAACAACTTAATGCTATGTTAGTAGGACTCTGGCAAAGCTGCCTAAGAAGAAAAAATATCAGCCTCTGCCTACGTTTAAATCCGTGCCACCGGTTATCACTCCTGCAGCACTCCCCCCACCCCAAGGAAAGTAAGTCTTGTGTCAGGGAATGGGAATGCCCTACCCCTGGAGACGAGGGGTGGGGCCACAGTTGCTGGGAAATACGGGCGACAGCAGGTAGGTGATCAGAGGTCCCGATAGTTATCCACTGGTCTCCAAAAAAAAAACATTTGCATGTTGAAGCCCTTAATGATATTGGAGCAGGGTGCACACTCATTTATGGGAATTCCTGGAGATTTAAGGGATCCCTAAGGATGACAGAAAAGTTTGAAGAAAAAGCCATACGAGTGGTGCAGACTAGCCTACAATTGCAAATTGGGGGTCTCATCCCCCAAGAGTACATTGTATGTATTTCTCCCATTCCCCAGCGTATCCTAGGAGTTAGTTGGTGTATTACAAGACCCTCACCTTACCACCACCACTGGTGAATTCCACCTTCACATCTGCAGAGTGAAATCAATAAGGGCTGCTGCTCGTCGGTCCCCAGCGCACCTGCCTGCAGCCGGGAGAGTCACCCAAACCAAACAGTATCTCCTCCCAGGTGGACACGCTCAAATCAGTGAAACATTAAAGGAACTGGCCAGAGAGGGGATCATATGACCAGCACAGAGACCATTTAATAGTCCTCATGGCAAGTGGAGACTGACAGTTGATTACTGAGAATTAAATAAGGTGTCTTCTCCCATTCACGCAACTGTGCCCACTATTGCAATGCTCCTCAATAGCTTATCAGCCCAGTTAGGAGAGTTCCATTACATATTAGACTTGGTTCACACCTTTTTCAGTATCCCAGTAGCTGAGGACGGCCAAGATCAATTTGCATTTCTGTGGAGAAGGCGGCAGTGAACTTTCCAGGTTTTGCCACAAGGCACTTACATGGCCGCACCATCTGTCATGGGATGGTGGCAGCTGATCTGGCAAGACGGGAAAAGCCACCCAATGTTGCTGTGTTTCACTAGATTGACGATATTAGGCTTACTTCTGATGGGATTACATCTCTAGAAATGGCAGTCCCACCATTACAGGGCCTTTTTTTTTTTAATTCAGTTTCATTCAAACACAATCACATAACATACAATCATCCATGGTATACAGGCAGCCGTTCACAGTATGATCATCTAGTTATGCGTTCATCACCACAATCTATTTCTGAACATTTTCCCCACATCAGAAAGAATCAGAACAAGAATAAAAAACTAAAAATGAAAAAAGAACACCCAAACCATCCCCCCATCCCATACCATTTGTCATTTAGTTTTTATCCCCATCTTTCTACTCATCCATCCATACACTAAATAAAGGGGGTGTGATCTACAAGGTTTTCACAATCACACTATCACCCCTTGCAATCTACACCACCATATAATCATCCCCAGGAGTCCAGACTG
>PVKY010006105.1:0-16439 GCA_004027775.1 Bradypus variegatus
GGATACTGCAGCAAATATTGCCACATACTTGACGATAGTGGGGCTAATGCCAGAACCTGAACTGTCATTCCTGTGAGAAGAGTCACTACCCCAGGAATGCACCATCTCACAAAGCTCTTACAGAGCAATCATGCTTAGGCCGGGCTCCTACATGGACTATATGTAAATACATAAGCCTTAATCATCAGTGGTTGCATCACTCTTAACATCCATGCATTTCCCATTCAGTCTGTCTACAACCGTTTACAAGCACCCTACTATGCGCCAGGCAGGAAGTCCTCTCCTCTCTAGGTGCCTACATTTTAGGGGAGAAGACAGAAATAAACAAACACAGAAATGCACGATAAGCCAGGTAAATGTTATGGAGAAAAACAAGGCAACCAAGAGAAGCGTCTTAGGGCCGGTGCAAGAATTTCCCTCTTCTAATTCTCTGCCCTATGCCAGAGGCTCCCCTACCCCTTTTTTTCTTGGAGCTTCCCTTTCGGATGTGAAAGTTTCTCCTGGGGTCTTAGTCTCAAGTGCTTTCTTTCCTCCTATGAAGGCCAAGAGAGTCAGTGTTTGTTGGCGCTATAAGAATAGAACAGAAAACTAAATTAATGAGGCTTTTTGCCTCTGGAGTCATAGCTTGTGGTTCCCGGTGGAGCTCCACGTTGACCTGACAATTCCAGGAATCCAGGAGAACAGAGCTCCGATTGCTCTCCTGGTTTTCTTTTTTCTGTCTTTCTTTCTTTCGGCTAAGTGATAAATGTGTAAATTTCTCATCCTAGAAAGTTCTACTTTTAATTGCTATGGCCTCCATAATAAAGTATTCTGATTTGATATAAATGATCTGGCAATTATTCTGGGAATTGAACATATGAAGTTAATACTGGTGTGGGCATAACTATGCAGCCATTTGTTCAAGCAAATATCAGAGCATCTGCTCTGTGGCAAACCCTATGCCAGGCACTGTGGGGAAACAAACAATGACCAGTCATGGGGGTTGCCTTCCAGGAGGGAGAAGACATGCATGATATTAGCACCCTAGCTGGTACGGCATGGTTGAGCTGTAAAAGAGCGGGAGACAAATGGTAAATGGAGAGATTACTTCAAGCTGCAGGGATCAGGATATCCCCACCGCAGCTTGAGAGCTGAGGCTTGAACCAACCCCCACCACTGCAGTGAGGATGCTGTGGTGGCAAGGAGGACATGTCCAGACTGAGTACGGGGTCCCGGTCTCCGCATGCCCCTGCGTCGTCTATGCTAGGACCACCGTGGTTGGTCAACTCTCCAAGCCTAGGGAGGCAACTCCTCTGGCTTCACCGCCCCTGCTGTTTCCTGCTTATTCACAGCCACCTCTGTGTTAACCTGGGCCTCAGTCTCCCTGCTCCTGGGCCTGTGTCCCAAGAGTATGCTCCACATAGCAGCCCAGGTGATCTTTTGAAAACCAAAACCAAATTGAACACTCTCTTGTTTAATATCCTCCAATGACTTCTCATTGTCCTTAGAGGAAAATCCAAAGGCCTCACTATGCCCTGCAAGCCTTTCATGATTTGGCCCAAGCAATTTCTCCTGTATCCTTGCCTACCACCTTCCGCTTTGATCATTCTACTCCAATACTGTTTTTCATGCTGTTCTCCAAGCAAACCAAGCTCCCTGCTGCCAAAGGAACTTTGCACATGTTCCCCTCTCTTCCCAGAATGTTCTTCCCAAGAAACCACATGGTTTTCTCCCTTACTTCTTTGAGGTCTCTCAAAGGTCATCTCTTAGAGATAACTTACCTAGCTCTCCCAGCTAAAATAGGCTCCTTTACTTTGCTTTATTTTCCTCCAAGATATTTATCATTAGCTGAAATTAGGTACTTGTTTATTTTCTTGGTTATTGTCTATCTCCTTTACAGAATATAAATGCTATGGGGCCAGAGAGTTTGTCTATCTTGTTCAGTGCCCAGAAAAGTACCTGGCACAAAATAGGTGTTCAGTAAATGCACGTACAATGACTGCCCAAAGACACTGGTAGGGATTATATTCAACATACTTCTCATTCCTGTTTTCATCAGCCAACATCAGCATTCAACTTCCTCGAATGCTGAATGGCTTCCAAATATCTATCTTTGGTCAGACCTCTTATCTGAGTGCCAGGCCCATATATCCAATTGCTTACAATATGTCTTCACTTAGAGACCTCAAAGACACCTCAACGGGATCTCCACACAGCCCTGTTCTTGTCTCCTTCCCAAATTTCCACACTGAGTCTGCTCCCAGGATTCCTTGTCTCAGAGAATGGTTCAACTGTCCATCCACTATATAAGCCAGCCACCTGAGTGTCACTCTTGAAGTTTCCGTCCCTATTCCCCCCAGTCCAGTTCATCTCTTAGGCCTGTTGATTTTGCTATATCTCCACAGCCACGACCTTTATCTAAGCTACCAACACTTCTCTCCTGGACTGTTGCAATAATCTCATGTCTGGCTTCCCCACATTCACCTCTGGGCCTTCCATCTGTTCTCTACACAGTAGCCACTGTGGTCCTTTAAAGCACGACTCTGATCATGTCACTCGTGTGCCTGAACCTGTGACTTGCTTTCCCTCTGCTCTAGGATAAAGATCAGATCTTTAACCCGGCCTACATACGCAGGGTGGAGATCCAACCGGGATGCACTAACACAGCTGCACGCGTTGTTAAATGCTGAAATACTCCCACTCTTCTTGGTCAGTAGTCATTGCCTCAAGCGCTCAAGTGCCCGGCATCCCTGCTGCCTCGACTGCTCTCTCCCCTCCCCCAGCCCCTGTCCCATCAATCCAGCAACTGCAGGGTAAATGTCTAGCACAGCAAACACACACATGCACATGTGCACACAGTCACACAGACACGGCTTGGGCCCTGGGGCACGCTGGAACCAGTAGCTGAATGGCCCTGATCATGCTATAAGGTGCAGGATGACCCCAACTTTGCCTGCCCCTCTAGCTCTCTGCATTTCAGACATTCTGGCCTTCCCTAAGCTCACCATGCTTTTCCCAGTAGTGCTTATTTTGCACAAGTTGTCCTCCCCAATTGGGATGCTCTTCCCTTCCTCCACCGTGTTAACCCCTACACATCCTTCAGCTGACTATCTTTTCTTCCTCGTGGAAGCTTTCTCTGACTCCCAACTCTAGGTCGAGTCTCTCTTATATATTCTCATAAAATCCCATGCATTCCCTTCATGGTTCCTAACATAGTTCATGTTTGCATAATTATTTGTGTGATTATTTGATTAAGAGCTCTCATCACCACTAGATTACAGTCCACAGAGGGCAAGGACCGTGACTTTTCTTTTTTCACTATTATATTCCTAAAATCCAGTACTCCATATCTACCTGGGGATATACAGGATGACATTCAATACAAGGGTCTGAAGCTTGAATGATGCTTGATTAAATGAGTCAGGCCTTCATATAAAGATAATGGGGTAGGTGTGTGTGTGTGTGTTCTGATGTGTGAATTAGTTTATATATAGACATAGAATAATGATGATGATAGATATTAGTAGATGTAATTTTTGCAATAAGGAAATTGCCCCTGAATATTCAGATGTCTCTTATTGATATAAGAGTTCCCCTTTCTACGCTACCTAGAGTAATTACTTCTTATTATGGCAAGCAGCACATATTCTTTCCACAAAACATCCTTTTTGAAAGTGTGTTACTTATATAAGGATCAACAGCTGCTGTATTACCACTATCATGGCCCACGAGCTCAGAAGATTCCATCCAAAAACAAACGGTCAAGCTATGACCCCGGGACAAGACCCCGTTTCTATCTTCCCCAAACAAGGACTGCACGTTTTAAAGAGAAGAAAGCTCTGTGCAGCATTAGGAGGCTCGCCCTGTGAACATTAGAAAGAATCTGCACCATCCCTGGAGGCACTAATGTGTTTCATGAGGGCCTCAGTTCAGCTACCACAGTCCTCAGACACATGCCCTTCCCAAAAAGCAAAACCAAACCAAAAGAGCCACCCTACAAAACTCAGCCACCCTGACAGGCTCCTTCCCAGGTGCCCCCTGCTGCAGCTCCCCCAGCAGGGCCCAGGGTCTGGGGTAAGGTGAAGGCAGGAATAAACCAAAGGCAAGGGGGCTCTGCGCTGCAACAACTCCTTTCTTTAATTCTCCTCTGAAATTCATTTCCTTGCTCGCAGCCTTTTCCTCTTTGACAGGAAGAGGTTAGTCTTAGCCGGGCCTGCAGTCTGTTTTCTGAGGTAGGCGCCTCCCCTCAGTCTCCAGCAGGACTAATAGCTTCTTGTCACTGGCGCTGAGCCCGTCGGAAATGGTGTCAGTAAAGTGCAAATAATCCCTCGGTGCCTGCTGCTCTCTGAGCCCGAAATGAACCAAGGAGGGGCCCCGAGGAGAGAGAAGGCAGGGGAAAAGCCAGACACACACAAGACTCTGGCCTCACCACCACGGGCCCCATCAGGACAAAGCTGTTTGCCGGGTGTCATCAAAATCTTCCAGTTTCACACAGAAAATGAGCACTGGCTCAAGCCTGTAAACGTTCAGTCGGCCCCATTTCTGCTAAATGGATTCCTCTGAGAGCTGAAGCCTTAACCCTTGGAGGGTTAAGTTCCCTCATGGGGAACTGCACTGCGGAGAAACAGTTATCTGTGCTTCTCCAGCCACAGCACTGAGCAAAGCAAGCTTCCAAACGCTCCTCGGTCTTCTCCCAGGAATACACTTCCACAGGCTGCCCAAGAGCGTGGAGAGAGCCACCCCACCTCACCCATGGGTGGGAGGGCTGCAGGATCAACAGGACCACAGCTGGTGCAGCTGTTTTGGGGTGCGGGGGTGTTAACATGGTCTCCCGAGCCACTCTAATCCCGGGGCTCTCACCCTGCTCCCCATCCTTGGCTCCTTCTACCTCTTCCCACAAAAGAAATGAGTTCAGAGCTTCAAGCTGATGATCCAGAGGTGACCCTGGAGCTCTGTATGTTTGGTTAGAATCAAGGAATGTTCTTAAGCCCCTGGAGGTGAGTGTGCTGGTGATTTGGTGGAGGGGTAAAAGAGGAAACACGTGCTCCTCCTCCTCCCATTTGCACACCCAAGTTCATTTTCCCTCTGACGCGCATCTCCGTGGGCTTCTGCTTCATGTCACATGCTAACTTGTTTCCTATCACACAACTCACCCGTTCCATTCTCTCTGATCTTTTAGCTCTAATTTTAATGCCACCAAAGACCAACTGAATCTGGATGGAGTCTTACCCCTGAGAGAGGGAACAAGCATTTTGCATGCTGAACAGGTTCAGGAGGTAAAGAGAGGATGAGGGAGCAGGGCAGAGGTGGCTTTGTAAAAGCTCCAAGCCCCCAAGCCCAAGCGCCACTTCTGTTCTCTGTCTAGAGGGTGACTTCCTCTCCATGCAGGTAATTCCTAGACCCTTTCACCCTCCAATCTCTCCTGAACATAGTAAGTGTTACCACTACCACCCCCAAATCACCCATCTACAGTTTAGCACCAGGCAGCTCAAAAGCAAGCCCGTTCAAGCCGGCCAAGTTCATTCTCAACCCGAGTTGGACTTGCCTTCATCGACACCCTGACTGAGCAAGTCTCAATCACCTCTTTCCTTGCCAGCCCCGGCGGAGAATCCACAAAGGCTGCCGGTGGACAAAGGAGATTCAATGTCACCACTGACATAACATCCTTCAAAGGCGCTTCTTCCAGCCCCCTTCAAAGGCCATACATTCTAAGTCAACAGCAGGGACCAACTGCAACTTCTAAGAGAAGGCACCGCAGGGACCCGAGCCTGGGCCTCGGCCTCGCTGCTCGGGAACCGGCCCTTCTCTGCGGGGACCTGGGCCACGGCAGCGAGGCAGATACCAGGGTTAGGGCCCTCTGCAGGCGGGAGCCACGGGGACTCGCGGAGCCACTGGGGAAAGGTTAATAAAGGCACTTTCAAAGCTCTCAGGAAATGGCAGCCGGCAGGAGCTACTCTTCAGAGGCAACATGCCTGCGTCCATCCCACTTACCTGGTTACAGGTGTTAATATCTACCCCATTCCGCAGGTGATCCAAAGCTTTGTCCAAGTTACCTGATCTCGCTGCCCTCAGAAAGCTGGTAGCAGCATCAGCCTGTGAGGAAAAACGACAGGCCGTGAGTGCCCTTTTGCTTGGTGACGACATCACTTCTCACGCAAGCCCACGGGCCTTGGAACAGGGCTAAGGCATGGCGGCCACCGCACACCTCAGCCGGTGCCCATGCTGGTTCCCAGGTGTGCTGCAGGTGCCTGAGAACCCCTGGTTGGATGGCCCTGGGGTCCCTCACATGACACTGCCTCAGAGGCCAGCTCTCCTTGCTTCTGGCATTTTTATATCCAACCAGGAGGGAGCAGCCTTTGGAGGGACTGCATTTCAATGGTGAAGGCTCAGCACAGACCAGTGTTTTCCTGCTTCGCCGCTTTCCAAGGGTCCCACGTTCTTACCAAGGAGACTACATCACACAGACCTCTGGCCCCTGAAAGCAGGCACCAAAGAAACCAAACACATGCTCTTTGGTACTGTTTTGGGTTTTCGATTTTTAAATAAATGGCATATAACACTATGTGCTAAGAACCATTAAAACCACTGCATATATTTACATACACACAGATAAACATTTAATCCTCATTAAAATATATATATATTTACATACACACACAGATACACATTTAATCCCTATTAAAAAAAAAAAAACTAAGAAGTAAGTACTATTGTGGTCCCTGTTTGACAGATGAAGGAACTGAGGCACAGAGAGCTGCAGTGACTTGTGCAGGGTCACACAGCAGGTAAGAGGCCGAGCCAAGGCCCCAGCACAGGCAGCCTTGCTCTGACACCCATGTGCTCACCCTCCCCGCTTGCTGCCAGCCCCATCTGGCCTTCACCCCTGAGGTGGTACTAGTCGGAACTCTTAGGTGAGAGTAAAGCCACCTGCCTTGAGCATTTCAAGTCCCTGCCACCAGGAACACTGGTTTGTACTAAAGATTAAGGGCAGCCAGAGAGAGTGAGGACTGGCACAATGCAATAAAGCCTACTAACGGACACATGTGGACAGATGTTGTGGGAAGAGCCTGGCGCTGGAGTGAGGCAGACCCAGGCTCAGCTCAGAGTCACCGCACCCAGCAGAGTGCCCCAAGGCACTAATCACCCTTAGTTTCCACCTCCTTCTCTGTAAACTGGGGAGCTAAAGCCCTTTGCATCCCCCTGCTGTGAAGACAAAGAAAATGTCATATATGAAGTGTGCAGCACACATGCAGAATGCTTACTGGTTGAGTTTCAGAGGCAAGGTCGTCAATGACAAGCTCTACATGAACACATGTGCAGCCATGCCTCCAGAAGACCCAAATCCAGCGGCTTCCTCTCCACCCTGGGAGGCCGTGTCCCCTCCCTGTGGGTGCCCTCACCGGAGACCAGGCATGGGGGGCCAATGGTGGCCCCCCAAAAAATAGGTGGGCACCCAATGCCCCAACTGTGTGAATGTGACCTTATTTGGAGGAAAGGCCTTTGCAGATGAAATTAAATTAAGGATATTGAGATAGATCCTTCTGGATTACTAAATCCAGTGAGTAGAGAGGAGTAATGTGGCTGCAGAGGGAAACCAGGGACCACCAGAAACTGTGGGAGCAAAGAATGGGACCTCCCGAAAGCCTCCAGGGAGAGCATGGCCCCCACACCTGATCTCAGACTCCCAGCCTCCAGAACTGCGTGGAAATAAATCTCTGTTGCTCTAAGCCACCATATCTGTGGTAATTTGTTACAGCATCTTTACTCTCCTTAAATCCAGAAACTACAGAATAGGAATTTGATTTTTCAATGATTTAAAATACTTTTTCCTCTAGTTACTTAAGGTTTGCAAGCTTGTCTTCCCAGCCAAATTGCTTGCTTCTTTGGGCAAGGACCAAATCTTGTAACTCTTTTGAGCCCTTCAAAGCATTTAAGTGTCTGCACAGTGAAGACCTGCCTGGGCTGAAAGCATGTGGCTGTCCCCAGGTCCTCGGCCAGGCATCTGTGACAGAGGGAATATTTCAGAAATGAAACAGTCTGCTGGTTCTCCATGAGATAGATTCCCTGAGCAATCAGATTCAAGGTTTAGTCTCTCATATCAGTGTCTATTTGTGCCTGCTGATTCAGAAGTCTGTCTGGATTCAACTATTAGGAAAAACACTGTATTATTCCCCAAGAATGAGAGCGTGAAAGATACATTTCTCCCACCAATTAACCATCTTTTACAGCATAATAATAGGATTCGGGATGAAAATCTGAGAATGGATAGATTAAAATAGATGCAATATCAACTAATACTGTTTGACAATTCAAAGCACAGAATGTAGGAAGAGAAGCAGAATATTTACGACAGACAAGCAGATAAATAGAGGGTGAGGAAAGAGCAAACTGGGCTAGACTGAGGAGGAATAAACAGTTTCTCTAGTTTCTAGACTATAATAATAAAATTACAATGGTAATATCAGTGCTTTACAAATCCTGGTATCTTTTAATCCTTATCACAAACAGTGAAGCTGTAATAATTATCCCTATCCTAGAGGTGACAAAACTGAGGTCTGGAGAGGTTAATCACTACCCCATGCTCTGCAGACAGTTAACACTTCCAGATTCAACCTGGGTCTGCCTGGCTAGAGCCTGTGCCTTTGGACTGCCCTTGACCCCAGGGTACATTCTCAAGCATTTCAAATCTGGAGGTGTCCGGACAGCCCTACGGGTTGGGAAGGCCTGGGTGGGGCTCTGTGCCTATGCCAATTAGACAGTTCATCTACAGCAGAAAAAGGTCCCATAACAGGTCTCTAGAAAGGAATCATCCAGTCTCAGTCTTTCCTTTCACTGATGATAATAAAATTGAGGCACAGATTGGTGAAGCCTAAGGTCACCCAGATAGAGGTAAAGGTCAATTGCTAAGACTTTTTCATGTTCCTTTTGGTCATTAGACTACATATAAGCAGGATCTTCAGGGTATCTTAGAGGTGAATTGTAGATAATGACATCACTCCCACTGTCTACTGTGGATCACTCAGTTTAAATCTATACTGTATGTACTGAGGTTTATTTCAAGTCAGTATCCTGCTTGGGCAAATGGAGAGAAATTTGTTTTTATTTTTTAAATCAGAATAATATAGGTCCCTGCCCTCGTGAACTGAAAAATAAAGTGACTGAACTATAAAGGGGTCATTCATGCATGCATGCATCCATTGACTCATTCAATAAGTATTCATCGAACACCGCCTGCCAGGTAACACTTAGGCAGCTGAGCAAATGGCCCTAATTGGTATATGAGACCCCGCTCACCATTTTGTTCTTCGAAGCCCTTACTGCCCATCTATCCAATTTAATTACCTTCAATTCAATTACCTGTCCTAGGTGCAATTTCCTGGCACAACTTGGAACCAGCTGTGGAATCTAATAGGGCAGAAAGAGAACCAAAGAAGCCAATATTTTCCATTTAAAATGTTTACTGGAGTAAATACCATCCAGAATTATCTCTGGGCTAAGGTAAATTGGAGTGAAGTCCAGGCCCTCTTCGAGTCCCACCCATCACCCGCGGGTGGGGCCTTTCTGTGAGAGGAGACCAGAGGGATCTCACAGGGGTCTCCTCGGTGCATGCAGGAAATCAGTCCTCCGTGTCCACAAGCCCCTTGCATCACCACCATGCACCCCACCACGGCTGCCCTCTTCTGTCTTGGCCCCTTCCTGGGCTTGAGGTTCATTTTAGCCTAATTTTACCAGTGAGAAAAACGTGCATGCCTGGAGTGGGGGGCGTGGATGGACAGCATGCATTCTGAGGGGTCCCTGGCCCACACCCCTGCTGGTCATGCCACATGATGTCCCTTAACTTCCTTCCAAAGCAAAATAAGCTTACTTTTATGAAGCTCTTACCATGTTTTCAGTACTCTACATAAATGAATTCATTTGCTCCTCCCAAGAATCCCAAGAGGCAAGTACTTCCATTACCCACTCTTGGCAGATGAGGTAAATGAGGCGCAGAGAAGTTAGGTAACTTGTCCAAAGTCACACAGCTAATATGTGGCTTGGTCAGGATTCAAATCCAGGTAGTCTAGCTCCGGAGTCTGCACTCCTAACCACTGTGCTATATTCCCTCATGTGATGAACATTCTCCAGCATTCACAAGAGTTGTCTCAAGTTCAGCTCTGGCTGAAGGAAGCCTTCTACTCGAACTCAGAGGCTGAGCTCACATCAGCTCTCAAATGTCAGGAGGAAGTAAGGGGAAGGGAAAGGAAGGGGGTGGAATTCCTCTGGCGACTCAAGTTCTCATCAGGGCTGTCCTGAAAGGGAGGTGAGCCCTGGTTACCTGAGAAACCCAGACTATTATTAAACTTGCACTTCCTGAGTGGGGAGAGACCAACACAGCAATAAATAAGTCGCCGAGGGGGCCCCAGGGTCCCGGGAGAGAGAGGCGGAAGCCCACTGTTAAATGTCAGCAAACCTGCAACCCATGAGCAGTTTGAGACCTGGTGAGAGAATCCCAGGGCCACTAAACACCTTCCCTGGGGATTGAGGTAGACTGAGTTTTTCCCAGGACAAATCATGACTTTCTTTCTGGGTATTTAGTGCAAAATTCTTATCTAAAAAGATGAGTGGGAACATGCAACAGAGATAAGTCAATGTCTCAGCATCCCAAGGGGTCTGGTTTGGGGAAAATACAGCTTAACAAAGTCCTTGCCAGAACTCCAGGGAAGAGTCTAGATCCTTTTCTGCGGGAACTGCAGCACAGCCAGAACACTAAGGCAGGCAGGCAGCACCCCTATGCGAGCTGTCTGCTTTTACGTGGACATTGCCCTTCACACGTGAGAGTTCCCTAAAACTCAGCACCAGCCTATTTACTCATTGCCCAGTTCAGGCCTCGCTGAAAGGACAGTCAGCGCCAGTCAGGGTCTCTGTGTGGCCCTTGCCATTATCCCATGCACTACAGAGAACAGAGTGAATCCTGGGCCATGGTAAAGGGTGTGTGCGTGTGTGCGTCTTTGTTAGGTTTCTTTTTGTTTTTCTTTCTAGAGAGTTAATGCTGTTACAGGTTTTTACAAACTGTCTCCAGGCCCCCCGATCAGACTACCATTGGTAAAGATAAAATGAACAAATGAAAATGTCATCGAGGAAACAAGGGCAGGACAAGACGGGTAAGCAGGAGTCCTGGGTTCCCTTTTAATCTCCTAACACAAGTGGGGAAATCACTGTCCACTGCTGTGCCCTGCCCGCATCCTTAGAGACGGTGTGACGCTGCAATGTTTTGAAAAGCCCAGGGTGGGTCCTGAAGTCGGGAGCGCCGCCTGATGCTGTGCCTTGTGCAAGATCCTAAACCCCCATTTCCCCATTGCTAAAATGGGAATAATACACAGCTGGTTGTGAGGGTCCAAGGAGGCAGCAGAAAGAGGGAAGCTCCAGCCCACGCTGCACACAGCCTTTCTCTTTCTGGAAGGAAGTGGTCTTGAGCCGGACGGAGAAGCAACTCACACTCCTCTCTCTTGCTGGGAATGGTGTCCGTGTCAGCCTGCAGCTGTGTTTGGTTTTATGTCTTAAAATCCTGCAGCACTTCTGTCCTATCCAGTCGTATCTAATGTAAAAAATTAGTTTCTAGTGAAAGTAATATGTACTGCTTTTGTGATGTTTGTGTGCAATAACCCGTCTTCCACTGAGGCTATTTGATGTAAAGAGGCGAAAACAAGAACTCAGTTCCACAATAAAATACAAAAGTGGCAACAAAAAAAAAAATAAAAAAAAGGGGGGGACACACCGGCTTCCTGGCACACAACCGGTCTGCCTGCCCATTCATTTCCCGCTGCCTGTGGCCCTGCGGCCACTCGTGTTTCTAAGGTGCGGGGGTCAAGCGTGCCGCGGGACAGGCGTCCTCTTCTCGGCCAAGGCCGTGGCATCCCCGTGGGTCCCAGTGGGTCCCCGCGAGTGACAGCCGGGCGCACCCCACAGTCAAGTCCTCGCGGCTGGACTTTCCTCCCAGGGTGAGGGCACGCAACCTCCGCGGGGCCCCCGCGCGCCCCCGCCCCGCGCGCCCCTCGGGGAGCCTCCGCGGCGCCTCCGCTCCCGGGCCGGCCCGCAGCCCCGCCACCCAGCCGGCCGGCTCCCGGCACCGGCACCAGCCCCGGCCCGGCTGCAGCCTCCAGGCCAAAGGAATTTTCCTCTGGATCCTACTGGAAGCCTGGGCGCCCGGCGTGAGGCAGCAGAAGGGCAGACCCCGAGCGCGTCCCCGCATCCGCCGGGGAAAGTTGGCGCCCGGAGAAGCCGGGGCGGGGAACCGCAGCCCGCCGCGATGGGCGGTGCGGGGCCCGGCTTCCCCGGAGCGAGGCCGGAGAGCGCAGGCGGCCTCCATGACTGCGCGGCCGCGAGCAGGGCGCATACTCACAGCAGGGTCTGCACCGGACCCGCCCCGTCTCGCTGCCATCGTCCGGCGCCCGCGCTGAAATCCGAGCCCGGCTCCCTTCTCCCCCTCCCCCGTTATCTGCGCGGCGGCGCGGGGAGCGCCAGCAAGTTCCACGGCATCTGGCTAAAAATACAGGCTCCCTCCGCCCGGCCCCGGCGCGCCCGGGACCCTGCGCCGCTCGCCGCCAGCCGCTAATGGGATTTCTTCATTTTCTCTCCATTATTATGTCAGATGGGAAAGTTAATGCGAAGCGATCTCCGGAGAGCAGCTCTTGCTGCCAAGCCAAGCGGCGGGGGTGCGTGGAGGGCGCGCGCGGCGGTGCGGTGGGAGCTGCAGGTGCCGGCCGGCCCCGGGCGGAGAGCAAGCGGCGGCCGATGCCGGAGGGAGGCAGACACGGCCAGTGGAGGTGAGCAGCTCCAAGCTGCGTGGCGCTCCTGCCGTGCCTCCTGCCACCCCGACTGCCCCTAGCGAATGGGCCCCGGAGGCTCCAAAGACGGCCAGGGTGAGCTCAGCGAAGTCTATTTATGCCCCATAACCAATTTGCATGTTTTGGGCTCTTACATCGTGTCCCGAGATACCGGCTAATGAGCCGATTTCAGATTCTGCCCCTGAGCCGAGAAGCGGAATGAAGCTGAGGAGCAGGAGGCAGGTCGGTTACTACCGCCTCCCTCGTGCTTCAAGTCTGAGGGTGTTCAGGAAACACCACCCAAGACCACCCGTGGGCCGTGGAGGAAGGGCTCCCAGTTTTCTGCGCTGTGGCCATCCTCACCTTTTAGTGAGGTCACTTCAGAGGCAGACATCAAAAACATGTGGTTGGCAAAGTCAGGCTGGATGGGGAACGATGAGAAGTGATCGGCAAAGGCCATGCCAGGTAACAGGGCCTGGCAGTATCGTTTGTTACAATCCTGGATGATTTATATCAGGAGCCCAACTTGTATTGTCTTCAGATAATAATCTACATACAATTCCTAATACAATTTCCCCACGCTTCCTGCCCTGACTCATTGTACGGTGGAACTGTGGGGGGTGAGGAACTATCACAGTGAGCTGCTTCTATCAGGAAACGGACATACTGCATTCCCTCATTTAATTCTCATGGCCACTCTGTAAGGCAGACGACGCTATTACGTTGTATGCATGAACAAACTGAGCCTCAGAGAGGTTAAGAGCCAGGACTAATAAGTGGTGGGTCCACCAGATCCAAAGCCAAACTGACCCCAAGTCTTCTGTTAACAACACTGGCGAGGTTCCTGACTGGAAAATGTGCTTAGTGCCTGGAAGTGAGCATGCAGAGGATACTACTGAAGGTGGGAAAAAACTTTAAGAGTGTTTTCCAAAGCAAGGTGCTCTTCCAAGCCATTCAATGAGAGGAAAGTCCCAAATGAGTGGGATTTTAAAAGATCAAGAGAAAGGGTCAGGATATTGCAATAAAGAGTGATCTGAAGTGTAATAATATAATTAATTCCTCACTAGTTAGGTGAAAAAAACTGGCACTTGAAGACCACAACATCAGAATTCCCCTGGTCTGAGACCCTCAACACTGCTGGAGGACGGGCTTCAGGACAGGTGACCTGAAAGGCAGCTAGAAAATGCCCGTGCGTCCACACCACACACAGGTGTCCGCCTGCGGGAAACCACTCCAGCCCCTCCTTTCCCCATGTCCACATTTTTTAAAACACAGATCACAGAGTACCCTACAGGTCCCCTGTGCCTCCCAGATTTGCTGGAATCTTCTACATAGAGAGCTTCAATTAATAAATTATGGTTACTGGAACAGCCCTGATCATAGCCTAGTGGAGTATCCCAGGAGACTCTAAAGCACTATTCAACATTAATATTTAGAGAAAGAAAAATACCTTATTCAAATAGAAGATAGATAATATGTATAACACTTTCACAAACACTAATACCACTGACTTGCAGAATGAAATGAAAAACTATTTTTTAACAGCTCTGTTGAAGTATAATTGATATACTATAAACTATGTATTTAAAAATGTACAATTTGATAAGTTTGTACATACGTATCCTCCCATTATACCATCACCACAGTCAAGATAATGAACATATCAATCACCTCCAAAAGTTTCCTCCTGACCCTTGGTAATTCCTCCCTCAGTCAATTGGTCTACATCCTTGCCAACACTTAGCATGATCAGTCTTAATTTAGCCATTCTAATAAGTGTATAGGTGGCATCTCATTGTTTTAATTTGCATTTCAATAATGTTGAGCATCTTTTCTTGTGCTCATTTGCCATCCATATGTCTTCTTTGGTGATTTGTCTGTTCAAATCTTTTGTCTGTTTCTTAATTGGGCTGTATCTTTTCTTTGAAAATTCTTTATATACAGAATATCTACATAAAGGTGAGAAAACTGAGATCTTCCAAGTAAAGTAAGTTATTCAAAGTTGAAGAGCAAAAAATCCAGGTCTAATTTCAGTACCAGGACTTCTATCTCCAGTGTTCTTTATACCATACAATGCTACGGGTTATATACTATCACAAAGATAAAAGATGAAATGATCATAGCGGACTGGAAGCTGAACACAACTCATAGTAATGTTAGACTAATGGGAAATATGCTGAGGTATTTATTATCGGTAGGATATGAGCACTTAGGACTCGCCAGGAATTCTTGACATTAGCCACAACTACATTAAGGTCTATGCTTTGCAACTTAGATACAGGAGAAATGAGGCAAAGCCCAAGAGAAGAAGAAGGGAAACAACCACAGACTCATTGCTCAATAAGGACAGAGGTTAAAGGAACCAAGATTAAAGAAGAGAAGCATACAGCCCTTAAAAGTGTAAACTCCTTCAACACTAGAGCCCGGAACTCCCGAGTGGCATTAATTATATGCTGCCGTTTCCCAGGTGTGGTAGCCTGATCAAAGTAACTAAATTACCAGACAGCTTGGTTCACAGGTTCTGTATTCCCATTCCCTGTTCCTCATTTTTCCCACCGTGTTCCAGCCGTGACTAGTGAAGGGCAGTGGTGCTAAATAAAGGCTTGCTGACTGATGTATGAAGGCTGACAGATCCTCCATTTCTACTAGACAAAAGGAAATATCAAAAACTGTAAGTCATGGGGTAAAGATGTAGAGAAGATTAAGGTGAGACAAAAGAACTTTCTAGCTGTTTGGGATGTGAGTTAATAAATAGAGCTCATTATTCAGAAAGGGGTGAATCTTCTGCCAGAGATCCTTCAGGACAGCAGAGAATGATAACTTATCATTTGCTGTGGCATAGAGAAGCAGAAGAGAGATGAAATGGCTTGGAAGGGTCTCTTTGGGACCTAGAGATTCAGAAAGGTAAGCCATTATTTTTTCCCCAATTAACTGATGGTCCCTCCTAAATCCTCGATCACTACCACATTCTCAGACCTCAAATAATCATCCCAGCTCCTTTTCTGTCTCCTATTTTTATTTCATACTTCTCTAAGGCTGCATTGTTTATGCAGGTATTTGTGTGTGTCCAGGACATCTGCCAGTGAGAATCACTGAGGCCAAACCAGATCAAACCAACAAAAGAATTGATGGGCTGAAAAAAAGGCTAGGGGTTCTCAGTAAGGAAGACCAACCACTTGTTGTATCCCACAGTGTTGCACGGAGTTGGCAGGTTTTTCCAATCTTGCTAAATATTTCACCAACTGTCTCTCCGCCGCTCCCTGGGCAGGCGAGCCTAATGCTGTGCTGGAGGCTTCAGCTGTGGGGCTTTGTCTTCCAGGCCACATTAAGCTACATCAGAAAGAGGCTGAAGGGAAGAAAGTCGCCATGCAACCCTTATTAAAACCCCTGGCCCACTTCCGGCTTGGTGAGGTGGGCGATTCCCAGGACAGAGAGGGAACCTGGGATAATTTATGGCCAGTGCCTGCCATGAATCTCCACGGGCCTGTTTAGTCATTCTTTAGCTCTTCCAGCAACTGGGAGAACGCTTTTTTTTGCTCAAAAGCCTGAAGCATCCCCAGGATGCTTTGGGGGAACAGACAGCTCCAGGCAGTGGCAGCCTGGGGCACAAGCTGGCTCCTCCCTAAAGGAAGGTCAGAGCTGAGATGTAGGGCAGAC
>PVKY010006106.1:0-16419 GCA_004027775.1 Bradypus variegatus
GGCTTGGGGCGGTGGGCGGGGCCTATGAGGGGCAGGGGTGGGGCTTGGGGTGGGTCAGACCTAGAGGGTGGAGCCTAGTACAGAGCAAGACTGGGACAAGGGCGGAGCCCACGACAGGAGTAGGGGCGGGGTCTCGGGCCGAGGGCGGGGCCTAGGACTGGAACTCGGCTCCCGACTGAAGCTGGGATGGGGGTCCAGGCGACCCCGCGCCCCCCACCCTCACTCACCCGCGCCCTCGTCCAGCGCCCGCATCAGCGGCTTCAGTTCCTGCTCGAAAGCCAGCGCCGCCTCCGTGTGGCTCCGTCGGAACTGGCGCCACGTGCGCTCCAACCGGGACACCTGGGGACGCGGGATGACACCTGTGCTCGCCTCCACTCTCCGCCGCCGCGTCACCTGCACTCCGGTCCCCTCTCCATCCCTGCTCCCCACGCACCTGGGGCATGAGCAGGGCGTCCATGACCGCAGCCAGCCCGGGCAGATCCCCCGCCGCCCCTGGCCCGAGCGCCAGCGCCAGCTCCACCAGGCCCCTCAGCGCGGCCGCTCGCTCCTCCAGCGGCCCCGCGCAGCCCAGCACGGCCAGGGCCCCGGCCAGCGCCAGCGCCTCGTGCCTGCGGAAGCGGAGGGCAAGGGTCTGGGGACAGTGGGGCGGCTTGTAATACGGGGGTGAATAAACCCTGGGGAGTGGGGGCAATCGGCACCCCCATCCCCAAGGTTCCAGGCAGCGAGCTGGCTCACCTCTCCAGCAGTTCCAGCCTCAAGCAATGCCCGTGGGGAAGCGTGAGCAGCTCCAGGCCAGAGCCGACCCCCATGGCCTGACGTTGAGTCCTGGTCACTCCCAGGAGACCTGCGGCCTGCGGGAGGAGGGTCAGGTGAGCAGAGGGAGTATAAAGGTGAGAGGTGCCACTGGGCATGGCCCTGGGAAGAGTGACCCACCTGGCAGTCCATCAGCAGCAGATGGAGGGCCGTGCTCCCAGGATGGTGCTCCAGGAACAGGCCCTGCAGAATACGCAGGACCCCGGGTTCCAGGGGCCTGTTCTGTGGGCCCAGCAGGCTGGAGGGGTTGTAAGGGCGGCAGAAAGAGACCTCAGCTTGTGGTCTCCTAAAACTTCTGTCCTCCTTGTCTTCCTCTTCATGGGTTTCCCACCACGGGGTCTCCGGCTCTGGGCAGCTTTGGTCAGGGAGTGTTCGCTGGGCACTGGGCATGCGGGGCACCAGCTCACAGTACACTGGGGGACGTTCATTGGCATCGGGCAGCACCAGTGAGGGTGTCCGGGGAGGCTTCTCTGGCTCCTTGGCATGAAGCTGCCCATCGGAGGCCCTGAGGCCATCCGCAGTGGCCTGCAGGGAAGCCCCAGCTTTCAGCAATGTGGGGTCACTGCTGGTCCGGAGCAGGGCAGACGCCAGCGTTGCTCCTGAGGGCCATACAAGGGGGAGTGTTGGGGATGACCAGAGAAGACAGCAGGGTGGGGGGTTCCTGGTGCATTCATTCATTCAGACACAGAGGAGCGGAACATTTGGAGATGGGGAAAAGATTGGAGAGCTGCGGCTACAAGCCAAGCCATGCCGGCAACCCCCAGAAACTTGAAGAGGCCAAAAGCCTTCTTCCTACATGTTTCAGAAGAGACGTGCCCTGCTGACACCTTGATTTTGGATTTCTAGACTCCAAAACAGCGAGAGAATCAATTTCTCTCTTAAGACCCACCCCCAAGTTTGTAGCACTTTGTTACAGGATGCCCTAGGAAACTAATATTGTATTTTGGGATCCCAACAATCTTGGTGCAACTTTGAACTTCTAACAGCTTTACCAGTATAAATGCTACATGCTTAACAGAGAGTCTGAAAATGATTTAACTTTCTTTGACACTTTGTGTGGATTTCTGAATAACACACATTAAATTTGAATTCTTCATTTCTGGCCCTCTGACTGAAGAGGGGAAGTAGTGACAGAACAAAATTAAAATTAAAAAATGCACTATTCAAAGCAAATACATAGAGTCATAAACTAGAATATATGTTACCAGGGGCTGAGAAGGGGTAGGGAAGGGGGAGTTAATGCTAAAATTGTACAGAGTGTCTATTTGGGATGACTTTGAAGAGTTTTGGTGATGCATGGCGGTAATGGTAGCACGAGATTGTGAATGTAATTAAGAGCACTGAATTATATACTTGGATGTGGTTGAAAGGGGAAATTTCAGACTGAACATGTTACTAGAATAAAAATTTTAAAACAACATAGGACTGTACAACACAAAGAGTGAATCCTAATGTAAACCGTGGACTATAGTTAATACAATTATAATAAACTTTCATCAATTTTAATAAAGGTACTGCACTAGTGTAAGGGGTTGACAATGAGGAGGGTTTTATGGGAACTCGGTATTTTCTGCCTGATTATCCTGTAAACCTACATCTCCTCAAATAAAACTAAATACATACATATATACATACATAAAATGCCTTATTAAAAATTCACAAGATTACATATGTCTAAGAAATTTAACTTATTAAACTTCCAAAGGATGTCTTATTTAAGTTTGTGGCCTATTTATTCCAGAGTCATTAGAGCTTAAAACTTCACCAAGCCTTTTGAGCATTTCTTCCACGGAAGGCTGTCTTCTAGGGACTCAGAATCTTCCCACCATGCCCACTCACTGAGTAAGGGCCACAACCCAGTCCGAGCCCTGGGACAACACTCTGGTGTCCCCCTCACTCTTCCTGCTTCAGCTACACTTGCCTCCTTTTGGTTGAGTTGCACAGTTCAATCTCTTGTTCTGGCCTCAGGGCGTCTGCGTGGGCTGTGCCTTCTGCCCAGGACACTCTCTCCCAGGGTTATCCTCGTTTGCTCCCTCAGCTCCTTGAAACCTTCCTCAGTTGGGCCCTCTCTGAGCATTCTATTTGAAATTGCAATACCTGCCCCAGCTCCTGTATTCCAAGTCTCCCTTACTCTGTCCTATTTTAAATTTTTTACCCCATAATGTACATAATTTACTTATTTTTTCTGTTTATGGTCCATTTTCCTCTATCAGAATGTTGCATCCACTTGGGCAGGGATCTTTGTCTTTCTTGTTCATTGATGGATCCCTGAGGGCTCGTGTTGAAAGGGAGTGGGGGTGGGGCGGATGGACATGAGGGGGTGTCCTCCTTTAAGAGGACGCACCAGGTCTGCTGTACTGAGGAACTCATGTTGAGTGAGAAGGAGCCATTCAGGAAAAAATTAGGGGAACAGGATTCCCACCAGCTGGAAAAGCTCATGCAAAGGCCCTGGGGCAGGAACAAGGTTGGAAGGTTCCAGCAACTGAAGGGAAGGCTGTGTGACCGCAGCAGTGAGGGGGACATGGCAGTAGTTATGGTTAGAGCGGTCAGGCGGGGTTAGGACCTGTAGGGCTTCTTGGAATGACCATAAACACATATTTTAAAGCATTGACAAAGTTCCCGTGTGATCCTGTTTTCACCGTGACAACTTTGAGAGCATATCTCTCCCCATTTTAGAGAGGAGTAAGTTGAGGCTCTGCGAGGCTAGGCAGTGAGTGGCAGGGTCAGGCTGTAACACATATGTTCTCCCAGTAGCCCCTCACCTGGTCCAGATCTGTCCTCTCCTGGCTGCCCCACATGCTCCAGTCCTGCAGGTTGACTGTCACTCCACTTCCTAGCCCTGGGGGGACAGAGTTGTGGGAGAACTGCAGTCCCCCACCAAATCAGGCAGCTCCCCAAAGATGCCCAGAAAAACCTGCATCTGGGCATTCTACACCAATGGATGTCAACCCCGGGAGACTCCACCCCCCAGGGAGAACTTGGCAATGTTTGGAGACATTTTTGGTTGTCACAACTGGGAGGAGGGTGTAGTTTCCTACTTGCATCTAGTAGACAGAGGCCAAAGAAGCTGATCACATCCTACAGTGCACAGGACAGCCCCTGGGGCGACTGTCAAGGAGACAGGAAGCCTGCGGGTACCTGAGCGTCTGCACCCGCGCTGCGCTGTCTCCCAGGCTGTCTTCACTAAGGCTGCGCCGCGGAGGCCCCCGCCGGGACACGGGCCTGGAAGCCACGGCCCCGGTGGCCTGGGACAGCGGGCGCCGGCCGGCCACGTAGCTGCGCACCAGGGCGGGCAGGCTGGGAAAGCGTTCGTCTTCCAGCTGAAACAGGGCTGTGGGCCGGCCCGGCCGGGGGCGCAGGGCCACACGGAGCACCCCGAAGTGCAGGACGGCGCCCCCCCAGCAGCAGGAGAGCACGGGGCCGCCCCCACGGGACCCGGAGGCGCGGACCAGGAAGTCGCCGTCTTGCTGAAGAAGAGCCTCGGCCTTCTGGGGTTGGGGGCAGGGGCAGGAGGTTGAGGAACAACCGGCAGTTACTGGTGACCCCCTCCACCCCCAGCCAAGAAAAGCCACCCCAGTTAAGCTAAAGTGGCAGAAACTGGGCCGGTTTTCACCAGTCCATCTCCCTTTTTGTCATGGGCACGCAGCCAGACTACATTTCCCAGCCTCCCTTGCAGTTAGAGTCGTCACGTGATGCGGTCTAGCCAATGGCATGTAGGCGGAAGTGCTGTGGGAAACAGGATGAGCTCATGAAACCCTCCTGCTCACTCTTGGAGGGTCTTTCTCTTATCTGTTGACTAGACGACCCCAGAGGAGGGGATGGCGGAGCCGTCGATGGAAAGGGTTTGGGTCCTGACTGATTTCTGGAGCAGAGCTGTGCATCCCCACCTCTGGGCCACTTTGGACAGTGATATGAAGAAGCCGTACACGTTTAATGTGTTTAGTGGGAGATATCTTGGAGATGTTTGCTACAGGCATTTGTCCAACCCTGACTAATGCAACTTCCGATCTGAGTAAATGCAGTGGGTGGGCTTGCTGTGCAAATGTGGCTTCAAGAAACAGCCATTAGCTGGATCATTCCAAACAGATAGTGGCCTCTGAATTCCTCCTTTATGAACATTTTCAAGCACTCTTATGCCAGCAGCAGAGACTGGTGTCAGGACACCCAGGAGAGGGGCATGGGGACTGGGGATTGACTAATAAATGTCGAGGACACATGTATAGCTCTAGGTGCTAGGCACTGCTTGAAATGTAGAAGGTACGAACTCATGTAACCCTCGTAACAGGGTTAGGTGGTAGGTACTATTATCCCCATTTTACAGCTGGAGAAACTGAGGCCCAGAGAGGTGGTAACAGAGAATGTAAGTTCTAGGGCTGAGATTTGAACTCAGAAGTCAGCAACAGGGTCTGGGATTTTTAACCAGATATATTGCCTCTTGTTGGTTTGGTTGAATGCCCAGGACCCCAAGACTGTCGAGGGTGATACCTGAATTGGAGATGGAGGTGGGAGCCCTCAGGTTGACAGGGAAATGCCAGGAGGGAGAAGGGGCTCAGAGGCAGAGATTGGCAGGGAGTGGTTTTGGGGGGTCATTAGGGCCCTCTTCCATCTCAGCCACTACCCCCCAACACCACCCCAAAGAAAGTGAGCTATAAGGAGTTATAGTGCCAAGCCAAAAAAGCTTCAAGTTCCCCCAGCCACTCCTTTCAACAGACCTTGGCCCTAAGCCCCTCATCCAGGACCCAGGATCCCAGTATGTCAAGGGTGGGAGAGGCTCTCCACCTCAGGGTGCTGAGGCCCAGCAGGAGTCAGTACCTGGCGGGACAGGGGGCCGTGGTACCAGGGCTGGCGGGCAAGGTCCTCTCCATCCTGTGGCACTTGCATGGAGCTCCTGGGTGCAGTGGGGGCCAGAGCCAAGCCTTGTGTTTTCAACAGGTCTCAGTCCTCCACATCTGTAAAATGGGAATAATTATTCCTTTTCCCTGAGCTTCCCGGGTGCCTGGCTCAGCCCTTCCATGCTCCTGGGTTTCAGAGTTCACAGCTCACACACTATCAAATGTTAAAAAGCAACTGTATCCTCTATGCCTGGGCACGAGTAACTTCTGTAATTTAGAACTGGCTACGCTTTCTTGGCAACTGTCGTGCATGCACTGGGATTCTTGGGAAGTGAGATGTAACCTATGCATTGCTCTCAAAAGAGGTGCAATTTTTATGCAGTGAGAAAATGAATGAAGATGAAATAATACTGTGTTTTGTAGAATTTAATTAACCCTGTCACTCAACCAATATTTCTGGGGTGACTACTGTGTATCCAGGTGCTGTACCAGACACCAGGGACCCAGCAGCAAACAGGAAAGACAGCATCTGTGCCCTTATGGAGCTGACATTTTAGTTGGGAGACCGCAGTGAAGGAAATAAATAGAGATGATGGAGTAGATCAGTGAGGATTAAATGGTAAATGGAAAAACCAAACCAGGGACAGGGAAAGGAAGGTTCAGGTGGTGGGGTTAACATCTGAGGTGGGATGGCCAGGGAAGGTCATTGATTAAAGACTGAAAAGGTTTTGAGGGAATGAACCAGGCAACTTCCTGGGCCAAAGAACAATTCCAGGCAGTAGGAATTTAACTGACCAGTATTCATGGTTTCTCAGCAATCTCTGTCCACACTCAGAGGTTCTTAGGATGTAGAGAATCTAACCCATATGTTGCTTTCGAACATAACACCATTTTTAAGGATGTTAGAAGGGCCACACTTTGTAGAAATAAAACGTCAGCAAAATCCGATTTTGCATCTGCAGATTCTCCTTATATTTTGAAGGCCATACATTGTGTTATTATTATGATTGAATTTAGTTCTCAAACATTTTGATAGTGCCCTGATTATCTCACAGGCCTTAGGCCTTTATGTCTCAAGTACCTGGTGGGAAAATTGTCTTGGGAGGGCCAGGAGAAAGGATCTGCTTCCCCTACAACTTACTGCCGCTACCATCCTGCCCCAAAAGTCTTCCCCAGTGTGGCAGGATCTGCTGGATTTCTGCCTCCTGAGTCAGCCCAGCTGAGGGCCCGAGGGGCAGGAAGTTCCCAGACCGGCCCACAGCGGCTTTAGGGGTGGGGAGCTGGGCAGGGAGCTGGCTCCAGGCCGCTGCATACCTGACCACCAGGTGTGTCTCCTGGGTGCCTGTTTGCTGTTTGTCAGATGAGCCGGGCCTGGCCTCTGTCTTAAGAGTCCCCCAAACTCCAGGCTCCTCTTAGTGGGGTCAGAGGTGGGTCACCGACAAGGCCCAGGGAGGTGTGGGGACCTTAGGTTGGGCATGGGTCAGCCAAAGGCCAACTAAGCATCCCCCTGCCTCCGAGTCCTTTGGGGTAGTTTCTGGATATTTGGGCAGGGGAGAGGAAGGGGCAGAATGTGGAGAAGGCCTGGGATAGGGGAAGGAGGAGGGCAAAGGCCCGGGGGTCTTTTAAATTTTAAATCGTCATGGAGGCCAGTGTGGCTGGAAGGCAGTGAGCAAGGAGCAGAATGGTGAGTGATGAGGACAGGAAAGGGGCGAGACCGTGCAGGTAGTGGGGAACCCCGAATTTTAACTTCAGGGGAATGGGAGCCAAGGAAAGGTTTCAAGGAAGAGACACCATCTGATTTGTGGTTTAAAAAGATTGCTCAGGCAAGAGTGGAAAAAAGGGAGGCTTTCCTTTCCTACTTGGAGGGGCACGCCCAGGTACGCCCAGGTACACGAACACGCGTGACGCTAAGGGTCCCACCCATGCACCCCTTTGACAGATACCTAGATCCTCCGAGCCCCCACCCTGGAAAGAGAGGGCTGCTCACCCCAATAATCCTCCGGTTCTGATCTTCCAGGACACCCCGCTACCCCCACTCACCTGAACGGGATCCCGCGGGGCTCCCACGAGGACGAAGCCTGAGGCTGCGCGGCTCCGGGGCGCCCCAGCCAGGTCCGGCCCCCTGCGGCCACACCTGGTGGGAACCGCGCCCAGGTACCTGGCCCCGCCCACTCAGCGCCCTTCCCTTAGCTCCTCCCCCTCCACCTGCATCGTTGGAAGCGGAACCAGCTGGAACTCAATAGCCCCGCCCCCTGGAGCCCAGCCCCTCCCTTCGTTCCCACCCAGGCTGGCCCTAAGCACCCCCGGCCTTGGATGAGGGGCGCGGGTCTCTCTCCCCGCCCCCCAGGCTTCCGATCGGCTGTCAAGCCTGGCAGCGGGATTGGCAGAAGCAACGACGTAAAGGGGGGTGCGCTGCCCCCAGACCGCCCCCCTGGGTTTCCGGGAAAGGAGTCCCAGCTGGGTGCTGGGTTTTGTGGAGAGAGATGCGGGAAGACGCGACAGCCTCCCCCAGTGACAGCAAGATGGAGCTGGGCTGGACTTTGGGGGTCGCCTGGGGAAGAAGCATTCAAATGGTTTCTCAGGTGGGAGGTATTGGGGGGCTCCCATCCCGATGCCTGGGTACAGGTGTGAGAACGGTGGGTGCAACTGAGGCGAGAGAGAGGGCGCTCCAGCCGCGTTTATTAAGGGCCAACGTTAGCGGCTAACATTTATTGAGCGCTTGCTGTATGCCAGGGCCGTTGAGCTTGCCTGACCTACCCCACTGTATTTCATTTCCACAGGTGCCCTATAAGGCGCGTGCGATTTCTAAACAGAGGCACCGGGCAGCTAAGCCATTTGTCCGCCTTGTGAGCGCTCCGGGTGGCGTTTAAACCCGGCGTCCCAGAGCGCTGTCCCGTCTGCCTGGCTTTCATCTCCCCAGCCCCGCTGTCCCAGATCCTCAGGAGAGTTCTGTGCAGTGGAGGTTACT
Organism: Bradypus variegatus; assembly: GCA_004027775.1. Taxonomy (NCBI): domain Eukaryota; kingdom Metazoa; phylum Chordata; class Mammalia; order Pilosa; family Bradypodidae; genus Bradypus; species Bradypus variegatus. The sequence goes on from PVKY010006106.1 coordinate 8,614, forward strand.
GGCACCCACTTTACAGCAGGGGGCACTGAGGCGTAGAGCCAGGGGTGCACGGGGATGCAGCGTTTTGGCGTCTGTAGGATCACAAAGCTGGAGATTTCCAGGCTGGGAAACCTGCCCCCCACTCCCCACCCCATTCCCGCCTATGTGGAAGGCCCGGGAGAGAGCAGAGCGGATTGCCTTTTTCTTGACCCCACCACCCGTCAAGTTTTGGCACAGAGGGCAGGGGTATGCCCAGTGCAGTTGTCTAGTGCCCTCTAGTGGTTACGAGGGTTAAAAAAATTCCGGGGGGGGCAGTATGAGGTGGAGGGGCGGGGCCGGATGGGGGTGGGGCACACCCTACAGTTTAGTGGGGGTGGGGTGAAGAGACAGGCAGCACGCAGAGGATCTCACAAATGATAAAAGCTACGAAGACAGCGAATGTTTGTTGAATGAATAAACGAAAGATGACATTGCGGTCTATAGGGAGAGATGGTGGCTTAGATTTGCAGTGGTCATGTGCAATTGGTGACAAATGGATGGTTTTGAGATAAACGTGAGAGGTAGAGCCAATAGAATTTTCATTCATTCATTCATTCATTCAACAAATGTCAGCGGTGAATAAAAGAGTCTCAAATTGCGGCTCTCATGGGGTTAACATTCTGGTGTGGGAAATGGACAGTAATGAAATAAATATAAAAAAATATCCGATTTGGCAGATGGCAATCTGGGCTTAAGGTAGGGAAGTGGGATAGGGTGGGAAAAAGGGCTGCGATTTTAAATGGGGAGATCTGAGAAGACCTCAAGAGAAGGTGACATTTGAGCAAAGACCCGTAGGAGGTGAGAGAGCTATCCTTGAAGTTGCTCAAGATAGAGGGACTCATCTGTGCAAAGGCCCTGAGGCTACGAGGCTGGTGGGCTGGAGAAGAGGGAGCGAGGGGGAAAGCAGGAGGAAGCTGGGCTGGGCATGCAGGGCCTGGTGGGCAGCAGGGAGGACCTGACCTTTTACTCCCCAGAGCAGTGGGAGCCATGGAGGGTTGTAGGCAGAGGGGGGACAGGCCCTGACTCAGGTGCTCACAGGCGCCCTCTGGCTGCTGCAGGGGAGACAGACCGAGAGGTGGGGAGGGGTGGGGGCGAGGGTGGCCAGGGAGGGACGTGACTGCACTGGTGTAGGCTGGTGATGCTGGGAGCGAGAAGTGGGCAGATTCCGGGTGTGCTTCAGAGGTAGGAGCCAGTGGGCCACAGTCAGCTTGGCTTTACCCCCACCTCTCAGCCCCCCCAGCAAGTGCCAAGGCCTGGGTCGAATGCATGGAGAAAGAGAGGATCCCATGTGCAAGGGGCAGGGCTGGGCTGCGCTGCAGGTGCTCCCCCCTCCCCACCCCCACGGCTCCTCCTCCTCCCCTCCTTGGGGTGACAGTTACAGGCAGAGAAGAGGAAGTGGTAGGACGAGCTGTGGCTCAGGGGCGGGCGAGCGGTGGAGGCCGCGAGGCTGTGCTGCCCGGCTCGTGGAGCGGCAGCCATGGAGCTGTGGCGACAGTGCACCCACTGGCTGATCCAGTGCCGGGTGCTGCCCCCCAGCCACCGCGTCACCTGGGACGGGGCTCAGGTGTGCGAGCTGGCCCAGGCCCTCCGCGATGGGGTCCTGCTCTGCCAGCTGCTCAACAACCTGCTGCCCCACGCCATCAACCTGCGCGAGGTCAATCTGCGCCCCCAGATGTCCCAGGTGAGCCTGCCGCTGGCCGGGCCCGCGGAGGGCTGCAGGCGGTGGGGGGGTGGGATGCTCTGGGCTGGCACTGGAGGGGTTCGTGCCCTGTGCCTTTGAGTGGGCAAAGAGGGGGCTGCTCCCACGTCTGGATTAACACACGGGGGCTGGTGACGCTCGGAGATTCCGGTCTGGCCTACTGGGCTTAACAGGCCCTGAGCTGGCTCGCCCCAGACCCCTAAATAGGCTCTGAGTTAGTACACGTCTGGGTTGAGAACTGGCAAACCAGGGGTTAACTCTCCCAAGCCTTGGGCTGACCCTAGGGTGGTTCAAGCCCACAGACGGAATCCCCTGAGGGTCCTGAGGGCACCTGGAGAACCCCTGGGTGGCCCACAGCTTGCCTCAGCTCTTTGAGTCCTGTGAACTACCAGGTTCTGGCTTTGGGGGAGGGGCCTCCCCGACTTCTTCCCCCACATGTGTCTCCTCCTCCCGGGCCCAGGGCCCCTTCCTTCCCCTCACATCTTCCTTCCCCTTGGCTTCCTGCCTGGGCCCGGGGCAGCGTGGGGAGGGTGGGGGGCTGCAGCCCCGGAACTCTGGGCTTCCTACCTCCCCCAGTCCACCCAGGAGGGCCACGGAGGCAGCCCGGGTCCTGGGCCTTGACAGTGGGCCCTTGGGGTTTGGGAGCCCATAAATAGTTGATCTTTCTCTGCAGGGATTTCTTCAGGGGCCCAAGGTCCACAGGGCAGTGGATTTGACTGTGGCCGCCCCCGGGCTCAGGAAATATATTCAAATCCCTATTTGAATGTGGCTGGGGTGGGGGAGGTAACGTGACTGGATCCTTTCTCTGTGGTACCTTCTCAGCTTCCCCAGCAGCTGCCTGGGTGCTCGGGGTGGAAGTGGTGGGAGCTGTCGGGCCGGGCAAAGGACGGGGCTGGGTTGGTGGTGCTCAGCCTGTTTTGGGGGTCTGAAGGGCACAGCTCTTCCCTGGGGGTCAGGACCTCGGGCTCCCACTCTGGGGATGAAGGTCTTGTTCCCACGAGCCATGATTGGTTGTGGGGGGCTTTCTGGGGGATGGGGGCAGGGGTGGGGGCCAGCTGGGCATCTCATTTTCTCTGACCTGAGCCCCAGAGCTGTCATGTGTGACTGGGGGAAAGGACAACAGTAGCCCAGGAAGTGGGCCTGCTGGAGGTTTGGGGCGGGGGGCAGTTTCCCGGAGGACAGTGCTCTTTATTTCTCTTCCATTCCCTTTGCCCAGGGACTTACCCCCTCCTCAGCCTGGGCAGTGCTTCCCAAAAGGCGGCAGGGAGCCCAGAGACCCCCACCCCCGCCCCACCCTCTCGGCCAGCCTTGCTGACGGAACCACCATCCCAGCTGGCCAGTGTTTGCTAGAACTTCTTCTGGCTTTCAGGGCAGGAGGAAGTAGCTGTTGGATCTGTCAGCCCCAGATCAGGCAGGGGCTGGGTGATGAAAAAGAATCAGGTCCCCATGATGCTTCAACGGCAGCAGGGAGAATGGGGAGACTTCAGGATGAGCTTCCACCCCCATCACGTGTCTGCTTAAAGCTGGTTCTCTGATGAGGGCAAGGGGGCCTCTGGTTAACCTCTAGGGAAGCAGCTGTACTCCCAAGACATGTTCTGTCATCTGAGGTGGGTGGTGCCAGGGATGCAGGTCTGGGCCTGGCCCTCAAGGAACTCCCAGGCTGAGAGAGATGGAACCGTGAAGAACCACGCCTGCCTGGTCAGGACTGGGGCAGAGGGCAGGACATTGCTGGGGGGAGCCAAGCTTTATGCAAGAGGGGCATTTGTGCTGGGTTTTGAGGTACACATAGGAGGTTTCTCATTGTTCTGGTTTCCTGAGCCTAGCTGTGTCAGTCTCCAGGTTGGGTAGAGATGTACAGCAATGCTCCCCATCTGGGAGCTCTGTGCCTTCCTGCCCCTGCCCATTTTCTCCCCCTTTGAAGCTCAGTCTTGTGCTTTGCCCACAGTGGGGATGTAGGAAGGAAGCTAAAAGGTCATTACAATCAGTCAGAGGGGAGGGGCCTCAAGAATGACTTCTCTGAACCTCTGTACCCCTGATAGTCAAAGAGTTAAACTGCTTCAAGAACCGCCCATTGGATTTGGAGGGGCTAAGAGCGGAAGAAGGGGGCATGACTTTGATTTTTACAGATGCAGAGGTTGGAATTAGAAAGCTTCCAGTTTCTCTCATTCCATCTTCATATAGACCTTCTGCTGGAAGCTCCGCTGCTTCCTAGGTGGGAGGAGAATATTGATTGATTGATTGATTCATCCATCCATCCATCCACTCATTCCAGTGTAATGTCTGCCGGACTCTGTTCTTGGTGCTGAGGACAGTGCGACCAAGACAGACAGACGTCCCTGTTGTTGAGGCATCATCGTTCTAGCAGGGGAGCTTGATGGTGAGCATTAAGTTGTGTAAAATGTCAGGAGGCTGTACCTGCTTTGGAGAAAATGAAGCAAGAAAGGGGGATACGGAATGGGGGCAGCACTTTCGAACGGGGGTCCGGAGGCCTTGCTGACTGATAAGGTGACATTTGGGTAGAGACCTGGGGAAAGTCAGGGAATGAGCCGTGTGCATCTGGGGAAACTGTGCCCCAGGTGGGAGGGACTGTGTGTCCACAGGCCCGGAGAGGAGCTGGCTCTGCCTCATATTTTGTGTCACCCACTGGCCTGGTAGGTCGGAGTTGGTCCGTGGGGGCTGTCAGATTGGAGCAAGTTCTCACGCTGGACTGTACCCCTGAAAGCTGCATCTCAGGGAGAAGAGGGCACCCAGTGGATGCCCGGATGCCCGGCTCCCCTCCAGTACCCGCTGGGGCTGCAGAGCTGGAACTTCGGGGCGGTGAGAGTGGAGAAGAAGGGATGAACCTGACAGTCATTGTGGAAATCATTTGCCAGGACATGGGGGCTGATTAGGTGTGGGGCACGGAAAGGCGCCGGGATGGTGCTGCCAGACACAGAGGCAGGAAGGGGAGGTGGTGGGATGGCTAGAGTAGGGGGTAGCCGGGGGTGGGCTGGGGCGCTGGCTCGATGCGCCAGACCTGGGTCCAAGTGTTGGCATCCTCACTTCGTCGTTTCGCCTCTCGGAGCCTCAGTTTCCCCATCTGTGAACGCTGGATAAAAGAGGCATCTTCCTTGGAGAGCTGTTGTGTTATTTCAGTACTGTCTGGTATCTGATAACCCCCCATAAAATGTCTTTTATAGGAAGGATACGGGTGGCAGGAGGTTGGGAGTCACAGCACAGCAGGTTGGAGTTTGTGCCAGGATCGTAGCTCCCGACTTGGGACAATTCTGTCTCCCAGGGAAACCCAACAGGGTTTGGAGATGTTTTTGGTTGTCACACTAGGGTGGGGGAGGAGGGAGAGAAATGCTCCTGGCTTCTAATGGGTAGAGGCCGGGATGCTGCTAAACACCCTACAATGCACCAGACACTCCCACCACTGAAAATGATCCAGTCCCTAATGTCAGTTTCATGGGGAGGAAAACTCTGGGCTGGGGCTCGGAAAACTGTGGAGTCTTTTAAATGTTTAGCCATTGTGCCTCAATTATGAAAACATATAGAACGGTGTCCAGGGAAAATTTTAACTCCTAATTCCATCCCTCAGCTACCCAGTTTCCACCTTCCCCCAGAGATAGCTGGCTAATTTTTTTTTTAACTTCACTGTATATCTATCCCGAATTTCTTTATGCAAACAAAAACAAATAGGGATATAGGTTCTTATTTATGCCACCTCGTCTTAACACAAAAGCTGGCTCACAGTATCCCAAAGTTCTAACTTAATAACCACAATGGGAATCTTTCCAAATCAGGACGTAGGGTCCATCCTTCTTCTTCTCTCTCTCTCTTTTTAAAAATAGCTGCATGATACTCCATTTATTTAGCAAGCACTTCTGTTGTACTAACCATGGGCCAGGGCTCAGTCTAAAGCAAGGTTCAGCAAACTGCAGCTGGAGGGTCGCATACAGCTGCTGCCTGTTTCTGTAAATAAAGTTTTAGTTGCACACAGCCAGGCCCATTCATTTATGTATCATCTGTGGATGCTTTTGTGCTACACCTGCAGAGTTGAGTAATTGTGACAGAAATTGATCTACCTGAGAAGCTGAAAATATTTGTGATCTGGACCTTTACAGAAAAAGTTTGTTGATCTCTGGTCTAAATGCTTATTATACTTCAGCTCATTTAATCCCCATTTTGACCCGTGAAATTGGTACTATCATCACTCCCATTCTTCATATGGGGAAATTGGGGCACAGAGAAGTTAAGTAACTTGCTCCAGATCACCCAGCTCCTAAGTGGCAGAGTTGAGATTTGAACCCAGGCAGCTTGGTCCCAGCAGCCACACTCTTCACAATTACTCTAAACTGCTTCGGTTCTGTTGTATGTCTGGGCCATCATTTATTTTACCACTCCTCCATTGATAGAGCCTTGGGTTGCACCAGTCTTTTGTTATGAGAAGCTTGCTGCAGTCAATAACTTTGTCCATGAATAATTGTTTTGGCTCCTTCACTGTGTGCCATTGGGCATGTTACTTAACCTCTCTGTGCTTCAGTTTCCTTATCTGTAAAATGGGGATAATAAACCCTGTCTTAAAGTAATGTGGTGACGGATAAATGAGTGAATATAAAGAACTTAGAACAGTGCCTGGCTACATATAAGTGTTATTATTACTACCATATTTATTATTATTTTATACATGGCCAAGTGTATGCATAGGATATTCTCAGAAATGGGATTGCTAGAGCAAAATGTATATGCATTTGTGATTTTGATCAATCGCTAGATTCTTGATAGATTGCCAAATTGTTCTCCTTATGAGAATGTTCCCATATGGATTTTACAACTACGCTTTCACCAGCAATGCAAGAAAACATTTGTTCCTCTACCGCTTCGCCAGCAGACTGTTCTGTTGTCAAACCTTTGGAGTTTTGCCAGTGGGATAAGTGATATAGCTGGAGCTCCCTGTGGCTTAATTGACGTTTGTCTTTTTCTGAGTGAGGTTGAGCCTCTAGATGCTTAACAGCTATTTTGATTTTCTCTCTGTAACATATTGTCTGTTCAGATCATTTGCCCACTATTTTTTCCTCCTTCTAGGATTGTTGGCCTTTTTCTTACTGACTTGTAGTAGCTCTTTACACATTAGATTGGTTGGAATTTCAAGTCAGGTACTTATTATATTTGAGATCTTGGAGAAAAAAATTACTTAACGGGCCTGAGCCCTCACTGTCTTGTCTATAAAACGGGGATGCCAATAGCACTCAGAGTTGCGTGAGATTTAAACATGATAAACTAAGTCTCCGTCACGGTGACTGACGTAGAGCAAGTGATAAACTGACGGGAGTTGTGTCTGTGCCTGTGATTGCAGAGTCTGAGTTGCCTGTAAGACGTGTATCAGTCAGGGTAGCTGATGTCAGTTGCTGTAACAAACAGCACCGCTTCGGTGACAATGAAAGTTTGCTTCTTGCTTGCATTACAGTCCAGTTTGGGTTAACTCATCTTCTTCCTCTCTCCCCCTCACTCACTCTCCTGTGGCCACATTGGCCTCCTCACTGTTCCTAAATCCAACAGGCATCTTCCAGCCTCAAGGGCTTTCTACTTGCTGTCCCTTCCCCATGGATCCCTCCTCCCTCAGATATGCAGCACGATTGTTCTCTTACCTCCTTCATGTTGATTTTTTTAAATCTGACAGCTCTTCCCTGGTTTCCATTTGTGAAACTGCAACCGCCCACTGCTTCCCATTCCCTTCTTTGCTTTGTTTCTCTCTATAGCACGCACTACCCTCTGACATACAATTGATTTTATATGTTTGCTTAATAACTACTTCCCCCTACTGGAGTGTCAGGGCAGGGAATTTTGTCTCTTTTGTCCACAGCTGTGTCCCCAGTGCCTAGAACAGCACCTGGCACATAGTAGTAGGTGTTCAATACATATTTATCAAATTCATTTATTCATTTAACACAGGGGTCAGCAAACTGCTACCTGTGGGCCAGCTACCTCTTTTCCTAAGTGACGTTTTATTGGCACATGGCCATGCTCATTTGTTTATATTTTATCCGTGGCTGCTTTCCTGCCACAAAAGCAGAGTCAATTAGTTGCGACAGAGGCAGAACGACCTG
>PVKY010006107.1:0-16411 GCA_004027775.1 Bradypus variegatus
TAAAGGTCAAAACTGACTGTGTTTTAAAACTTCAACTTCCATATGAGACCAAGGGAAGAGATGTCTATTTGGTACAGGATCTATATTTTCTAAATAGTACAACTCTACAGTCAGTTGGTTCAAACACCACAATTACATGGAATTTTGAATAGGAAGTGAGATAAGGTAGGTTAGTATAGGCTAAAGTGAAATAGTGACATATTCCAAAGTAATTTGGGCAGATAATAAAATATATATTTACAGTCTCCCCCACCACCCAACTCTGAGGAGCTGGGGGAAGGTGCAGATGTGTTGGACTTCCTCTCCTGGATTGGTGTTGATGTTGTCACAAACATTGGGACTGGTGGTTTGATATGCTGAGCCCTCAATCATGGGACTTGCCCTTATGTAGCTTGTTACTGCAAATGAGAGGCTAAACTTGCATATAATTGTGCCTAAGAGTCTCCCCCTGAGTACCTCTTTGTTGCTCAGATATGGCCCTCTCTCTCTCTACCTGAGCCACCTTGACAGGTGAACTCACTGCGCTCCCCACTATGTGGGACTCGATGCCCAAGGGTGTAAACGTCCCTGGCAATGCAGGATATGACGCCCAGCGATGAATCTGGACCCGGCATCGTGGGACTGAGTGTATCTTCTTGAACAAAAGGGGGATGCAAAATGAGATGAAATAGGATCAGTGGCTGAGAGATCTCAAATGGAGTCGAGAGATCACTCTGGTGGACATTCTTATGCACTATATAGATAACACCTCTTAGGTTGTAATGTACTGCAATGGCTAGAAGTAAATACCTGAAACTACCAAACTCCAACCCAGTAGTCTGGACTCCTGAAAATGATTATATAATAATGTAGATTACAAGGGATGATAGTGTGATTGTGGAAACCTTGTAGATCACATCCCCTTTATCTAGTGTATGGAGGGATGAGTAAAAAAGATGGGGATAAAAACTAAATGACAAATGGGATGGGATGGGGGGATGGTTTGGGTGTTCTTTTTTCATTTTTATTTTTTTATTCTTGTTCTGATTCTTTCTGATGTAGGGAAAATGTTCAGAAATAGATTGTGGTGATGAACACATAACTAGATGATCATACTTTGAACAGCTGACTGTATACTGTGGATGATTGTATGTTATGTGATTGTGTTTGAATAAAACTGAATTAAAAAATAGGGTGGGATTGGGGAGAAATACAATTAATGCAAACTAGAGATTATAATTAACAGAAACATTTTATTATACTTCCTTTGATATAACAAAGGCAATATACCAAAGCTAAACGCATATGGCGGGGGAGCTTAAGGGAAGGGTATGGGACTCCTGGCATTGGTGATGTTGTCTGACTCTTTATTCTACTTTATTTAATGCTATCTTTCCTTTTGTTGCTTTCTAGCTTTCATGTGTTTTTTTTCTTTTTTCTTTTGTCTCTCTTCTTTCACTCTTCTTCCTTCTTTGTGAAAGAAATGGAGATGTCCTTATATAGATAGTTGCAATGATGCTGAATACATAAATACGTGACTATACAAGGAACCAACAATTGTTTACTTAGGGTGGAATGTATCATGTGTTAACAAAACCGTCTTAAAAAAATGGGTTGATGAATAAACTTGGAGTGCACTGTATTGGGTGAAATAAGACAGACACATAAGTACTAATATCACAGGGGCTCACTGATACGAGCTTATTATAATATGTAAACTCATAGACATGAAATGTAAGTTACCAGGATTTAGAATGAGGCTAAAGAATTAGCAGTGATTGCTTATTATAAGTAGAATGTTCAACTAGTGTGAACTTAAACATTTGGAAACGGACAGAGGTGATGGTAGCACATTGTGAGAATAGCTAACAGTGCTGAATGGTGTGTGAAGGTGTAGAAAGTGTAAGCTCAGAGTCACATATGTCACCAGAAGGGAAGTTGGAGGTTAAAAGTGGGAAATGTATAAAACAGCGAATCTTGTGGTGGACAACGTCCATGATTAACTGTACAAATATTAGACATCTCTTTCATGAACTAGAACAAATGTATGACACTATAACTAGAAGTTAATAGAGGGGCATATAGGAAAATATATATATATACCTATTGCAAACTATACACTAAAGCTAGTAGTATTTTAACATTCTTTCACCAACAGTAACAAATGTACTATACCAAAACTATGAATCAATAATGGGGGGGGGTGTTTAGGGGTATGGGAGGACTGGAGTTTCGTTTTTGTCTTTATTTCTTTTCTGGAGTAATTAAAAAGTTCTAAAAATTGAAAAAAAAATTAATTGTGGTGATGGATGCTGTTCTAGTTTGCTAATGCTGCCAGAATGCAAAACACCAGAGATGGATTGGGTTTTATACAAGGGGGTTTATTTGGTTACACAGTTATAGTCTTAGGGCCATAAAGTGTCCAAGGTAACACATCAGCAATCGGGTACCTTCACTGGAGGATGGCCAATGGTGTCCGGGAACCTCTGTTAGCTCAGAAGGCACGTGGCTGGCATCTGCTCCAAAGTTCTGGTTTCAAAATGGCTTTCTCCCAGGACGTTCCTTTCTAGGCTGCAGTTCCTCAAAAATGTCACTCTCAGTTGCACTTGGGATATTTGTCCTCTCTCAGCTTCTCCGGAGCAAGAGTCTGCTTTCAACGGCCATTTTCAAACTCCTTCTCATCTGCAGCTCCTGTGCTTTCTTCAAGGTGTCCCTCTTGGCTGTAGCTCTTCTTCAAAAGTTCACTCTCAGCTGCACTGAGTTCCCTCTGTCTGTCAGCTCATTTAAATGGCTCCAGTGACTCAACTTAGACCCACCCTGAATGGGCGGAGCAACACCTCCATGGACATTATCCAGAGTCATCACCCACAGCTGGGTGGGGCGCATCTCCAAAGAAACACTCAAAGAAATCTAATCAACACTGATAACATCTGCCCTCACAAGATTACATTAAAGATAATGGTGTTTGGGGCACATAATACATTCAAACTGGGACAGATACACAGCTGTCTGATGGTCCCATGGGCAATTGATCATACACTTTGGATCTTTGGATAGTTGTATGGTATGTGAATAATCTCAATGAAAACTAAAAAAAAAATTTTTAAAAGCAATGACCAAAAGAGAAAAAAAAACTGATAAATTTAGACTTCATAAAAATTTAAAAATCACTGTTAAGAAAACAAAAATGCAAGCCATCGACCAGGACAAATGTTAATAATACATATATTTGACAAAGGTACACAGATCATATACATCTTTATATAGAGATTATATAGAGAATGCTTACAAAGCAATAAGACAAACAACTGATAAAAATCAGCAACAGAGTAAATACTTGACAAAAAAGGATATACAAATGGCCAATAAGCACATGAAAAAGTGCTCAACATTATTAGTTGTCATTAATGTTCAGGTGAATGCAGATTAAAATCACAATGAGATACCACCACACAGGTAATGTAAAGGCTGAAATAAAAAAGACTAACAATGGTAAATGTGAGGCTGTGGATCAACTGAATCATAAAATGCTACTCCCACTTCAGAAAAAATTTGGCATCTTTCTATTAAGATAAATATATGCACACTGCATGATTCAGGAATTCTACTCTCTAGGTATTTATGCAACAGAAATACAAACATGCATCCATACAAAGATTTTGCATAAGTGTTCAGAACAGCTTTATGCATAATAGTTCAAACTGGAAACAACCCAAATGTCTATAAAAAAAAACCTGAAAAATAAATTGTAATATACTCATAACATGGAATTCTAGTCAAGCAATAAAAAAGAATGAATTACAGACACTTGGAGCAACATGGATGAATCTCAAAACATGCCAAATAAAGGCTGACATACACAAAACAACATATACTTTCAAGGGTCTAGTCCACTTTTATAAATTTAAAAATAGATAAAATTTATCTTTGGTGATAGAAATCCCAACAGTTGTTGTTGTCTCTGGCAGGAAGTGAGGATGGGGGATGAATTGACCAGAAAGGGTTAAAGAAATTGTCAAGAGTAATGGAAATTGGATTGTGGTAGTGGTCACATGAGTGTACGTATTTGTCAAAATTCATCAAACTGTATGCTTGAGATCTGGGAATGTCATTTAATGTAAATTACACCTTAATTAATATTGCATTAGTTAGTACTACCCATACAATGTCAAATAGAAATAGCGATAGAACATGCTTTGTTGTTCCTGATCCTAACGGTAGGATTTCTAAACTCTCAATGTTAAATACGATTGCTGTAGTGTATTGTTAGATACTCTGTATCAGGTCATGCTTGGTAAAAGATGAGTGTTGAATTTAAGCAAATGGTTTTCCTCCTGCTCCATTTCAGTTGACGATATGTTTTTTTTTTCCTTTAGTCTTTTAATGTAGCAAATGGAATTAATAGCTTTATGACACTGTAAGAAACAAATGGCACACTCAAATTGGGTAATGGGGAGTGAGTTTAGTGGGGAAAAGTAAGGGTGATGGTTTATAGTGTGCGCAAGGGATAGGCAAACAAGAGATTGTGCAGTACCACGGGCCCACAGCCGCTATCCTCTTACCACCTGTTGCCCTAAAGGAGGGGAGAAAGCAGTTCCCAGAACGCGGGAAAAGGTCTGCGTGGTGGCGCTGTGGATCAGCTGAATCATAAAATGGTACCTCCATCAAGTTAAAGCATAACTTAATGAAAAGATGCCCAAATTTTTCTACAAGAAAGCAGAAAAAGGTCTGGGTGGTGAGGGTTGCCTGGCAGGCGCAGAGATCTTCAGGAGAGGCCTACAGTCGTGCAATGGCAATTCACACTTCCTCCTCCCTCCATTCGCAGGCTAGAGCACCTTACTGGCCAGATCAATATGTGGTCCATCTAGGTCAGCTTCCTGAGGCAATTTCCGTGGTTTCTTCCACGTGCGCCCAACGGCACAGGCCAAACAACGACCGGAGGCGTTGGGCGAGGTGCGCGCGCGGCTGGGAGAGGCAGCTGACAAAGCCCTAGGAGGCTGTGGTTCCCCCAAGCCCCCGGACCCGGAGCTCGGCACGTTGCGCTCGGGCGCCTCTAGTGGCAGCTTCCGGAATTCCGACCCGCGGAGGCCAGGAGACGCAGGGTCTGACGAGGTACAGAGCTGTGCCATGAGACCCCGAAGGACCTCCCTCTCCGGAGGCCGCTCGCTGCCCGTGCTGGTCCTGACGGTGCTCCTGGTTCACTCTCTCGGCGAGGATTTAGAGTTTCACCCGGAGTGGGGGTTTGACTCGTACGAAATCACCATCCCCAGGAAGCTGAGCTTCCGGGTAGGGGAGCAGGGTGTGGCCAAGCACGTGTCCTACCTCCTGCAGTTAAAGGGCAAGAAGCACATCATCCACCTGTGGCCCAAGAGGTTTCTGTTGCCCCGGCATCTACAGGTTTTCTCCTTCACGGAGCACGATGAGCTTCAGGAGGATCACCCTTATGTACCCAGGGACTGCAACTTTATGGGCTCTGTGGAGGGTTCTGAGGAATCTGAAGCTACTTTAAGTACATGCATGGGGGGTCTCCGAGGCATATTGAAAATTGATACCAAACTTTACCAAATCGAGCCCCTCAAGTCCTCTTCCAATTTTGAACATGTGGTTTACCTCCTGAAGAAAGAGCAGTTTATCAACCACACCTGTGGTGTAATTGATGATGTGATTGAAATACCGATGGAAGAGCAGGAAAAAATGGCTAGGCTCAGGGACTTTTCTGACTCCTATAAGCACCCAAAGTACATGGAATTAGGCATGATCTTTGATCATGAAAGATATTTGTTTGTAAATTCCAATCTAACTCAAGTCTTAAGTGATGCCATTATTTTGACTGCGATAATGGACACCTATTTTCAGGAACTCAGTATGAGGATACATCTAAAAGTTCTTGAAGTATGGACAAATGGAAACCTAATAGATGTTATTAGACCCAACTTAACTGAAGTTCTAGGCCAATTTGTAATCTACAGAAAAGATGTCCTGAATGCTCGGTTAGAAGCAGATTGGATACATTTATATGTTAAAAGATATTATCGTGATGCTCTTGGATGGTCCTATGGATTTATGTGTACAAAATTGTATGGTGCATCAGCAAGTATTTTTCCAAATTTAAATATCCTTGGACCTGGCACTTGGACTACTCATGAACTGGGGCATGCTTTGGGAATGAAACATGATGAAAAAGACTGTCTGTGTAAGGGCATGACTACTTGCCTTATGGGATTTGGGCGTTCTGGGTGGAGTAATTGTAGTTATATTGATTATTTTAAGCAGGTAACTTCAGGAGCAGCTTGTTTAAATAATATCCCAGGAATAGGTTATGTGATGGAGAGATGCGGAAACAAAATTGTGGAAAACGATGAAGAATGTGATTGTGGTTCAATAGTGGACTGTGAAATGGACCAGTGTTGTCAATCAGACTGCAAATTCAAACCTGGTGCCAACTGTAGCATTGGTCTTTGCTGTCATAACTGTCTCTTTCGTCCATCTGGGTATGTGTGTCGCAAGGAAGAAAATGAATGTGACCTTGCAGAGTACTGCGATGGGACCTCCAACCTTTGCCCAAATGACACTTATAAGCAGAATGGAACCCCTTGCAAGTATGAAGCCCTTTGTTTCAGTAAGAGGTGCCAATCCCGGTTTTTGCAGTGTCAAAGCATTTTTGGACCTGATGCCCAAGAGGCCCCTAAGCAGTGCTATGAAGCAGTGAATTTACTGGGCGATCAATTTGGTAACTGTGATATTTTGGGAACTCATACCTATAGAAAGTGTGACAAGGGTAATTCAGTATGTGGCAGGCTACAGTGTATCAATGTCAAAACCATCCCCGATATGCCAGAGCATACTACATTAATTAACACTCATCTGCGGGAGGAAAATCTCATGTGCTGGGGCACAGGCTACCATTCAGCCATGGTGCCCTTGGGGATACCTGACATGGGAATGATTAGTGACGGCACCTCCTGCGGTCAGAACCTGGTATGTTTTAACAGAACTTGTGTTGATGTATCCATCCTGAACTATGACTGTTCGCCTGAGAAATGCAACCGCCGAGGCGTTTGCAACAACAGAAAAAACTGCCACTGCATGTATGGCTGGGCCCCTCCTTTCTGCGAGGAGGAGGGCTATGGAGGAAGCATTGACAGCGGGCCTCCGGGACCACTAAAAGTAGAGATGCCTTCGTCATTTCAGGTCATATCCATTGTATTAATACGCCTTGTTTTCTTGGGCATCTCAGTGATTGTTGTGTTTTTCAGGGCAGTGATTGTAAAATATTTTAGTTCCAAACCACCAGTCACCCCTCCAACTAACGTTGGAGACCAAACTAAAGTTGGAGACCAAACAGCCCAGGCAAAGAAAACCAAGACCCCAAAAAAGTAATCGGAAAATCCATCATCACTCAATAATCCTGAATCATTTAACAAAGAAGCTTATGACCTGTCCAAATGGCTCTTTGCTTTTCTCCCACTTCTTTTTCATTTCGTTTTTCTTCAAGTTTTTAATCTGCCAATAAATGATATTCTTGTGTCTGAAACATATTGGTGCATTTTATTTCCTGAGTATTCACTTGACTCCTCAGTTTGTGATTAAGTTCTGGGTGTCCTGGGAATAATCCCTAATGTCTTCTCTGAGCACAAATGCTCTGCATGTTGTGAGTTTCTTGGATTTACACTGATTTTCAAAGTAGGGTCCTGTCTCTCAGATTTCCAGTGAACAAAGAGATTGCCTCTCTCTCTGCCTCCCTCAACTTGAAAAATGACAATGTCTGTTTCTGTGTTCCATTCTAGATCATAAATGATGGTGACCACAGTTTTGTAAGTAGAAAGGCACACGTTACCAAGGCTGCCCCACAGATGAGCATCCTCCCCTGTTCCAGTCTCTGTCAGGGTTCTACTGACTGTGTGGTCTCTTGATGTTTGGGGTGGCCTTAGATGGGTTATCAGCACTCATCTAACATAACCCCTATATTGCACAACAGTCTATAAATGAGGACAAGCCTTGGCAGTATCCTGAGGGCAAGGCTCTTGTTCCAGTTTGCTAATGCTGCTGTTTTGAAAAATACCAGAAATGGATTAGCTTTTATAAAGGGGGTTTATTTGGTTATGAAGTTATAGCCCTAAGGCCATAAAAGTGTCCAAACAAAGGCATCAACAATAGGGTACCTTCACTGAAGAACACGAATGGTGTCCGAAAAACCTCTGTCATCTGGGAAGGCACAGGCATGTGGCTGGCATCTGCTCCAGGGTTCTGGTTTCAAAGTGGTGTTCCAAAATGCCTCTAGGCTTAGCTTCTCAGGGCAAACTCTGGGCTAATATCTCCAAAATGTCTCTCTTGGCTGCAGCAAGCATCTTGGACTGCGTGGCTCTTTTTAAAGTACTCCAGTAAATCAGTCAAGACGCACTCTGAAGGGGCAGGGCCATACCTCCATGTAAACAATCCAATCAAAGGTATTACCCACAGCTGGGTGGGTCACAGCTCCATGGAAACAATCCAGTGATTCCACCCTAATCAACACTGTTACGTCTGTCCCCATAAGATTGCATCAAAGAACATGGCATTTTGGGGGACAAAATACATCCAAACTGGCACAGCTCTTAAGAAAATTCTGCAATTAGGTTGTCTGCTTGCAGGGACATCTGGCCCTAGGTTTCATACTCCTAAGTAGAGCAAAGTAGGGGAATCCTTTGACTCCCAAGTATCCCCATGTGTCTCTCTCCAAATATGTTCTCCCCTTTGCACAGGGCCTTGGTGGGAGGAGAGGAGTGTTGAGAGGTCAGTACCCACCTCTCACGCATGCCATCCCAGACCTGGGTGAGCCTAAGTTTTGGGGTCCTTGTGGTAGGCTGCGCCTTCCTGCTGTTCTCTCATCTTACTCCAGTGCTCTTCCCTTTCCTCAAACACCATTCCAGGTCCTCTCTCCCTCACCCGCAATCTCTTCTCTTCTTAGCCACGTAGTTCTTATAATTAAAGAAGTTGAGGAAGGCACACAGTAAGGCCCCCTTGGACTGCTAGGGAGACTGCTTTCAATCAGGTAATAACATTGTGATAACCCTGATTTTGTGTCACTCATAATTCTAAGCATATATCAAGTTTTGCCGTCATCCCCCAAAACTCCTAGAAAATCAAGGGCATTTCATAACAATTACAATACTGATCACGATGAGAGTTTACCATGTGCCAGACAATGTCCTATGCACTTAGCATGTATTAACTTATATATTCCTGACAAAAACTCCATGAAGCAGGTGTTACTTTTTTGCCCCTTTTCCAAAAGAGAAAATTAAGGCACAGAGAAGTTAAACAACCTGTCCAAGGTTACACAGCTTTAAGTAATGACACCATTCAAAGAAATATTTTATAAAATTTATGAAATTAGATCTAGAAATTAGATCAAGAATTGTATGGACATTTATATATTAGGAAATTTAAAAATCTAATGTACTAAAATATTTAAAATGGAATAATACAATTATGTATATAAGTATTCATAAGCAATTTTTGAGGCTTTTAGGTAACATAACAGTAGAAAACTCTCCAATAATGATAAAGAGCATTTACTGTAAACTACCAGAAAGGCAATACTAATAAATTAAGAAAAAGGAAAGGATACCATACATTTTTAATATTCTCAATTCTTAATATTGTTTTAGAGGTTTGGTTAATACAATAAAAAGAGAATGAAATGTGATATCAATATTGCTACTGAATAGAAAAATTCTTACAGCTGTTGATAGCTATTGATTTGAAATGCTTCTCTTTTATTACACTATTTTCTTAAATCAATCAACTTAGGAAATCTAATAGGTTTCACTATAAAACTATTAAAACTTTAAAAATTCATTTATTAAAGAAGTTGTTAACATAAGAGTATATTAGATCAACAGCCATCCATTATACTAGCAATAATCAGTAACAAATAAAAATGGAAATCAAAAATATTAAACAGTAAGAAGTTTAATAAGAAATGTATAAGATTTATGTGTAGAAAATATAAACTTTTACTGAATGACATTGTGATGGTTAATTTCACGTGTCAGCTTGGCTGGGTTATGGTGTCTAATTGTTTGGTCAAGCAAGCACTGGCCTGATAGTTATTATGAGGGTATTTCATAGATGGATTTACATCATTAGTCAGTTGATTGCATCTATGACTGACTGCATCTACAAACAGCAAAGGAGATTGCCTTCAATAATGAGGGGAGTCTCCTTATGCAATCAGCTAGAGGTCTTAAAGAAGAAATTCAGCCAGCCAGCTTCTTCTGGGAAATACAACTTTACCTTCATTAGAGTTTTCAGCTTGCAGCCTGCCCTACAGAGCTGAGACATGCTAGTTTTCAAAAATCACCTTTTTTGAAGTTTCCAACTTGGGACCTGCCCTACAGAATTTGGTCTGGCAAATCGCTACAATTCCTATAATAAATCTCTTACATATATACATATCCAGTCAATTCTGCTTCTCCGGAGAACCCAGACTAATACAGACATCAAACCCAATTTAATTAAATGCAAAGATACGTCATTTCCTGGATGGGAAGACATGATATTAACAAAATATCAGCCCTTTCTAAGATAATATATACAAGCAATACAACTCTGAACAGGATTTATTTCTGGAATTGGAAATATTATGGAATGAATATGGAAGAATAAATGTGATGTTATGAAGAAAACTTTGAAAAAATAATACGAAGGAGAAATAAGCCATATCAGATTTTTAAATTGACATTAAGTTAATAAAAATAGTGTATCTCTGGTGGAGGAATAGTGAAATAGATCTGTGAAAAAGAATCAAAGTTCCAGACACAAGTCCAAATATATATGCAAACCAACTATATGATGAATTTCACATTTTAACTCATGTGGGGCTAGGACCACATGGGCATGTGAGGTTTACTGCTTTGCTGTAGACAATGAGGGTGTTATCTTAGTACATTCTAAGGATGGCACTTAATGGAAAATAAAATAACCCCTTTAAGCTGTTTCTGTTTTTTGGTGCCCTAAAATTTCTATCACAGTGATGGGAGTAATTCCTAATTTGGGATAGATCCCAAAATGTGTCTCAAGCAGAAACAAATAGTTTTTCAGATTTTCGAAGTTTTAAAAAGCTTTTTAAAAAAGAGTTGTGACCTTATTTTGTAATCCCTGGCTAATGATTTTGACATAGGTTGTTTAAGCATATTAATGATTTCAAATTTCATTGCAAGAGCAATGGCGATGCTGTGAAATGCTTTAAGCTGGGATGTGGAGTGATCAGATTTTGCATTTTTGAAAGATCTGTCCTTCCCGTGAGTGAAACAAGAAACTCTTAGGACGTGATAGATTATGGTGGCTTAATTAAAGTGTTGGCAATATGGGAGGATCAGGTGCTTAGTGACAGGGAGAATTCACCGGACTTTGTGATAGGTTATATATGGAGAGTGAATGAGAGGAAAGAGTCAAGGGTACCTCCAAAGTTTCCAACTAGAACTGTGTGGACTGAAAAGCCCTTTTCTCATGTAGCAACGCTGCAGAAGGAATGGGTTCAGGGGGATGGAGAGGACAACTAGCTCACTTTTGGACATGGCTGAAGTATTGGTCTTGGAGTGCTTCTAGATTATATTAAGGCAAGAACCCAGGGATTTCCCCAACCAGAATCACAGCCCTTCCTCCCCACTGCACCTAGGATAGGAGTATAAGGCATGTCAGGGAAAGAATCTATTGCAAAGTAAGTATGGTCTCTAGAACCAGACTTCTTGGATATAAATTCTGGCTCCACTATATATTAACTCTGTAACCTTGAGCAAGTTACTCTGTGCCTCAAGTTCTTCAGCTACAAAAAGAGGATAATAAACAGTTCCTCTTTTATAGGGTTATTGTGGCAAGTAAATGTCAGAACAATATCTGACAAAGTTAGAGCCCGATGAATTATTATTATCACCATTATTACTATTATTATTAACAACAGGTAACAATGTACTCTCAGCTGTACTTCTACCTGGAACCCCAAAGCAGGGTTTTAGAGAGCTTGGGCCTCAGGACCTGCCTGCAGGACCCCTTCCCCTGAGATCGAAGCAGTGTCTTACTGCAGCTTTAATCTTGATTTCTGAGGAGACTGCCAGAGACTGCCAGGGTTAGTCTGAGGCTCAGCCCACCACCAACACAACCGTGGAAGAAAGTGGAGCGCTATTGACTAGTACTTCTTCTATCACAGAGGATTTTGGAAAGGAGGAAAGAGAAACCCAAACTCTGATTGTTAGATTACAGTTTTATGCATGGTGCTTGACATTTTATCACAGTGACCTCAGTTACCAGCAAATGTGACTAAATGAATGTTCTGGAATTTGACTGAACTCTGGAGGAATGAAACACATGAGAAATAAAATTCTTTCCAGCAATATTTTTTAAAGTAGTGCTAAACACCATGTCTGTGGTAAACCAGAGACAGAGGATAATTCAGGTCAAGTATCTAGCCATTCCTTCTGGCTCCTTCACGAGGCCTCTTCTCTCATCTTTGCCAGTACTTTATGAGTCTGATTGGAACCATGAGATACCAGCTTAGTTCCTTAAAGAATATCCCTTTCTTGCTGATTCCTGAAGCTTCTGAAATGGGGCATGTCACTGTACATTAAATAAACCCCAAGTCACACTTGCTGAGGCTCCTTCTCTTTCTCTTTCCCACTTTAAATTTTGTTGCATGTTTTAACCAACCTTTCTCAACAGACAAGATGATAAATTGAGTATCAGATGGTTGCAGAGTCCAAGGAATTCAGTGCCTGCAACATAAAACACCACACACTGCAGTCATTTGAGCACGCTGACATTATTATGTTTCCATAGAAAATGTATAAGACCATTCAGACTTAATTTCTCTTTGAGTTCATTCTAGGAATTTGTCTATTTCCACAACATTTTCAAATTTACCAGCATCAAGTTGTTTTCAGTATCCTTTTATTATCTTTTTAATCTGCTATATCTTTGCTATTATATGCCATTTTTATATTCACAATATTTTTGTGATTCTTTTTCATTTTTCTCATCTTTCCTTGAGCAAACTTGCCAGTGCTACTTTTCTTTTTTAAGAGCATTTTAAAGGAATCGACTCTTATTTGTTTAACTTCCCTATTTATTTAAATTCTTTATTTTCTATGAGTTCTATTTTTTAAATAACATTTCTTCTACTTCCTTTGGATTTATTCAGTAATTTTTTTTCTTAATGCCTGAACATAGACACACAGCTCATTAATTTTAGTCCTTTCTTATTTTCTAATACCAGTATTTACAGCATTGAAATACTTCTCTAGTTTGAGATGTTGTGTTTTCAGAATCATTCAGTTCTATACATTTTCTAAATTTTCATCATTTCTCCTGTAATCCATGAGTTATGTAGCAGTGTGTTTTTAAATTTCCAAATACATGGTATTTTGTTTAATTTTTGTAATTATATTCTAAGTAGTCTGTAGTTGTTTTTATGAGAGATTTTGCTGTGCATGGTACATACTTCTGATGTGGTAAAGCTTATGACATGCTAGTATTTGATCAACTTTTATGAATGTTCCAAATGTACTTGAGAAAAAAATGTATGTTCTCTGATTTCCAGATGCTTAAATATCTATATATCAATTATATATATATATATATATATATATATATATATAGAGAGAGAGAGAGAGAGAGAGAGAGAGAGAGAGGATCAAATCCTCTATACTCTTTTGGTTGCTTAAACTATCAAAAATTGAAAGAGGGGTATTGGAAGCTTCATACTATGGTGGTGGGTTTACTGATTTTCTCTCATATTTTTCTGAGGTTATTTTATTAGGAGCATGTAGGTTTAAAACTGTTGTATCTTCTTCATTAATTCACCCTCTTATCATAATGTAGTAACTATCTTCATTCCTAAACTTTTTCTTCTGTAGTCTCTTTTTTTGTTCTGGTATTTATAGAGTAACACCAATTTTCTTTTGCTTATGTTCTCCTGATAAAATTTTTTCCATTTTTAAAATTTTCAACCTGTTCATGCCACAAGGAGAAGTGAGAGAGTATTTCAAGTAGGGAGCCAGAAAATCAGGTTCTAGGGAATGGATCAAATGTGGGTAGCCAAGACTGTGGTAGAAAGAGTAGATTTGAAGTCCAAGGTCAAACTGAACTGGGATCCAGACTGGGGCTAGGGAAGAGCCCAAGAGAATAAAGGAGATGACATTTTGGGTGAAACTGACAAATGAGTGGTCTCTATTCAAGGCTGCTTTGATTTTCCCTGCTAGTCACTTGTAGTTCTTGTCTAGATGAATCTTAAAGTACCCCATGATTTTTAACAGAGGCAATTTCCTACTAATTAGAATTACATAATCCAGTTAGTACTTTCTTGTGGGCCCTTTTCCCTTTCTTTTATCTTCTTTAAAAATCAACTTTGTTGATGTATAATTTACATACAATAAAATGCATGCATTTATTTGTACAGTTAGATAAATTTTGACAAATGTACAAAATCAATATGTGTAAAGACATTTCAATCACCCAAAAATGTTTGCTTGTGTCCCTCTGTAGCCACTTCCTCCGATTTCCACCACCAATCTATCACTACCTAAAGATTACTGAAGGAGTAATATGAAAATAAAAACAAACAGAATTTGAGTGAAGAGCATTAACAGAAATGAAGAGGGATACTGTACAATAAATAATGCAATGAAAAAGATCTACTAATATAACAAAATAACTTTCAAACATATTCAGCAAAAACAGACAAAATTACAAGGAGAAACTAAGAAAATCACACTGACATGAAGATTTTTAGCAAACTTCTAATAGCATTTGACAGATCAAGTGTTTCCAAAATTGATAAGGCTACAGATGAGTCCATCTTTGATTGCACCCAATAAATACTCACTGAATATGAAAATTTTCATAAACTTTAAAAAATAGCTATCATACAGACAATGTTTTCTAACTATGTTTTATGTTTTCTGAATTATAATTTAAATGGGAATAATTTGATAAAAACAAATGACATAGTCATATGTCACAAAAATATATTTGGGATCACCAAGGGACTTCAGATATTAATTTTAGTTTCTTTCTTCAGCAGTCAAAATTAGTGAAATAGTGAAAAATCTTAGCATAGCTAAGAGAATAGTCTGTTGACATGGATTCTATTATTCTTTGAATTCAGCATGTTCAACCACTTATACATTCATTCATTCAACTTAGCACCTGCTATGCACCAGTTCCTGGCCTAGGTGCTGGGGAAACAGGTGAATAAAAGTCATGTCTCTTATTGTTCTGGTTTGCTAATGCTGCTGGAGTGCAAAATACCAGAGATGGACTGGCTTTTATCAAGGGGGTTTATTTGGTTACACAGTTACAGTCTTAAGACCATAAAGTGTCCAAGGTAACACATCAGCAATCGGGTCCCTTCACTGGAGGATGGCCAATTGTGTCTGGAAAACCTCTGTTAGCTGGGAAGGCACGTGGCTGGCATCTGCTCTGGAGTTCTGGTTTCAAAATGGCTTTCTCCCAGGACATTCCTCTCTAGGCTGCAGCTGCTCTTCAAAATGTCACTCTCAGTTGCTCTTGGGGTGTTTGTCCTCTCTTAGATTCTGCATAGCAAAAGTCTGCTTTCAACAGCCGTCTTCAAACTCTCTCTCATCTGAAGCTCCTCTCTCAACTCCTGTGCGTTCTTCAAAGTGTCGCTCTTGGCTGTAGTAAGCTCACTGCTTCTGTCAGAGCTTATATAGTTCTCCAGTAAACTAATCCAGGCCCACACTTCCATGAAAATTATCCAGTGAAAGATCTTGCCCTCAGTTAACTGATTTCCATGGAAACATCCAGTCAAAAGTCTCCAACCTAATCAACACAAATACGTTTCCTGCCCACACAAGACTGCATCAAAGATAATGGCATTTGGGGGGACATAATACATCCAAACCAGCACACTTACCCTCTTGGAATTTATAGTGTAGTTTTACTCAGTGAGGTTAAAGCTATTTTTTATACCACATTAAAAGGCACTGGGATGTTCCTGGCAATGCAGGATATGACTCCCGGGGATGAATCTGGACCAGGCATCGTGGGACTGAGTGTATCTTCTTGAACAAAAGGGGGATGCAAAATGAGACGAAATAGAGTCAGTGGCTAAGAGATCTCAAATGGAGTCGAGAGGTCACTCTGGTGGACATTCTTATGCACTATACAGATAACACCTCTTAGGTTTTAATGTATTACAATGGCTAGAAGTAAATACCTGAAACTACCAAACTCCAACCCAGCAGTCTGGACTCCTGAAGATGATTATATAATAATGTAGATTGCAAGGGGTGATAGTGTGATTGTGAAAACCTTGTAGAGCACACCCCCTTTATTTAGTGTATGGATGGATGAGTAGAAAGATGGGGATAAAAACTAAATGACAAATGGTATGGGATGGGGGGGATGGTTTGGGTGTTCTTTTTTCATTTTTATT
>PVKY010006108.1:0-16410 GCA_004027775.1 Bradypus variegatus
CTCAGCTTCTCTCCTTGGTAAGCTTCAGATGCTGTGGTCAGAGGAGCTGGAGTCCAGAGTGGGGGAAGGAGATGAAGGGCAAGGGGTGCTTGGCGGGGACCTGGGCAGGCTGGATATTGTCTGTCCTTGCTGCTGGCAACTTAGATGTGGCAGTCCCTTGACCTTCATCTCTCCTTAGGGAGGCCAAGGGGTGGCAAGTATTTCTACTGGGGATGACTGTGGGAGGCTGGTGCAGGTGGGGGAGCGAGGTTGCTTTGCTTGGGTAGGTGCTTATTCTTTGCTGCTGGCATGGCCCCTCTTGTCTGTCTTCTTTGGGTTCTTCCTTCTCCTTCCTCCCTGGCTCTAGCTCTGTCTCTGCTTTCAGGACTAACAGGGCTTTCACTTCTCATTGCAGGTCACCCTCGGGTGCTGGCTGACTCTTTCCCTGACAACTCCCCTTACGAGGGTTACAGCTATGGCTCCTTTGGTACGTGTTAAAGCTAGCGGTTGTGCTTGCCCACTCACAACCTGGGCTCTGTGGGCTGCCGCCTCTGGGGTGGCAATGTGGCAGCTGGCCCCCTTCTGGTGGCCATGCCCTCTGCTGCTACTCAGAGCCCCTGGGGGATGGGAAGGGAGTCCCATTCCCTGAGGCCTCTCCTGTCTGCCTCACCACTTACCCTTCCCCTCAGACAATTGTTCTGGATCCACTGACGGTTTGGTTGACAGCACAGGCACTGGGGAGCTCTCCTACAATTACCAGGGTGAGCAGACTGGGCAGGGCAGGGGCTGTGCTGGTGCAGGGCTGGTGCTGGCTGGGTGAAAAGTGATGGTGGGTGGTGCCTTTTCTGCCAGATGCTGTAACCAGGGAACAGCCTGCTCTTCTCCCTACCCCTCTCCTCCCTTGTCCTTTCCTCCCTGGCCCCAGATCCCTGGTAACTCTCCCTTTCCTTTGAAGGGCACGACCAGTTCAAGCGGCGCCTCCCCTCTGGCCAGATGCGGCAGCTGTGCATTGCCATGGGTAGATGTGGGGAGGGGGTGGGGCTGCTCTGCCAATCAGCTCCTGCCAGGGCGGTTGACTAGAGCCAGTCACCTCTGGGGCTGGAAAGATGCTGTGTGCATGGCTTCCCCATCTAATGCCAATAATTGCTGGCCCTGGTGTCTTCTGAGATAGGCAGGCACTGGCCCCCACCCTCAGCTATTGCCTGGGCCTGCTGCGTATTCTAAGATGCTCTTGACAGTGCTTTCTTGTTTGCCTGTACCCTCACTCCCTGGCCTGCTGGAGTAGGGCTTGTGGGCAGGGTGTCATGATGTGGCCTTCTGGGGGTTTTGGCTATGCAAGGTCACAGGAGGAAGCTGCTGAAGGTAATAGAGAAGAACAGGATAAAGGAGAGGGTATTCTTCCTGGAGGCTCTCATCCTTGCCTGAGCCCTGGGACCCAGTGGGTCTTTAACTCAGTACGGGCCGAGGCAGTGTCTTCTCAGAATCCACAGGCCTGGACATCTTCTAATCAGCATGACTTCTGCTGAATTCAGTCCTGCTTCTTGGGTCTGGGGCCTGGGGCCTGCTCAGTGTCCTGGCCTGGAAAGCCTTAACTCAGTGAGGGGAGCGAGGACTGGAGCAAAGCTGGAGAGGTCCCATCGTGGCCTCTTGGCAGAGCCCACCCTTGCTCTCCACCTCAGGACATGGTTTCTTACAAGGGCTGAGCCCACCTCCGGCTGTGCTCTGAGCCCCAGCCCACAGTCTGCCTCTTCCCTTCTGCCTAGTAATTTTGACAATTGCCCCAAATGGGTGGGGACGGACTGAGTTACTGTGGCAGTGGTGCAACCCCTCCCTCCTGCCCTGCCCAGATCGCACCTTTGACCCAGTGAATTCTCGGCCACGACTGGACTCCATGAGCTCAGTAGAAGAAGACGACTATGACACGTTGGCTGACATTGATTCAGACAAGAATGTCATTCGCACCAAGGTCTGACAGCCTGTGGGCCCAGCCCTGGAGATCCTGCGAGCAGGCCCCAGCCAGTCTCCCACTGGGGCCTAGGAAAGCAGCTGAGGCGGGACAGATTCTGGGGGAAACTAACTTGACTCCCAGCCCCTTCTACCGATTGGCCATGCGCTCTTGGTCTAACCAGCCGCAGCCATGGGAAGTTCTAGACCCTGGCCTGCCTGAATGATGGCTTGGGTGGGTGGCTGGGTGGGGGGGAGGTCCCTTTGGTCCATCCCTGACCTGGTGAGAATGGCTCTCCCAGAGAGTGGGTGAGAGGGCTCACTCCTGCCTTCTCAGCAATACCTGTACGTGGCTGACCTGGCCCGGAAGGACAAACGGGTTCTGCGAAAGAAGTACCAGATCTACTTTTGGTGAGTGGGCCACGCAGGCCAGCTTCCTGGGGCTGGCAGGTGGCGTGCCAGGGTCCCAGGCCCGGCCTGCTTCACCACTGGCCTCCCGCTCTCAGGAACATCGCCACCATCGCCGTATTCTACGCCCTGCCTGTGGTGCAGCTGGTCATCACCTACCAGACGGTGAGTGGGAGGGCCGGGCTACCCGGCCCCACACCTGCTGTCCCGGTACTGCTGTAGGCTCCCCTTAGCATAGGCTGGGACACCCCTCCAAAGAGCAAGTCTTCCAGCCCCGGGGCCTGGGGGAAGCATGGGTCATAGAGTAGCTGGGAGACTTGGGGCAAGTCACTTCACCTCCCTGGCATCAGTGTCTTCAGACACAAAAGCAGCTTGTTGTGAGGATTTGTGAAACAAAAGTTCTGGGTCTTGGTAAGTGTTGGTTTCCCTTCCCTTTTCTCTGTGCTATGGGGCAAGGACCTCAGTCACAGCCCTGCCTCGGGGTTTTCAGTCCTACCCAGTGAGAGGGGGCTGGTGGCTGTGTCCCGTGATGGCACTGCCGGTCCTTTGCCAAGAGGGGCCTCGTGCCCCGGTGGGATCTGGGGCCTGGCTACCCCATGCCCAGGCTGAGGGCAGAGCCAGGCTCTTTCACACCCCCACCCCTGCTTGCCCTCTCTGCTGCAGGTGGTGAATGTCACCGGGAATCAGGACATCTGCTACTACAACTTCCTCTGCGCTCATCCGCTGGGCAACCTCAGGTGCAGAGGCTGTTGGGAGGCCCCTTCCCTGCAGCAAGCCAGGGCGGGGGGTAAGGGCTCAGCCTGAGCAGGGAGGAGGCAGGGGCATGAGGCTAAAAAAGTCATGTGCCTCCGGTCTTGCCCCTTTTAGCGCCTTCAACAACATCCTCAGCAACCTGGGCTACATCCTGCTGGGGCTGCTCTTTCTGCTCATCATCCTGCAGCGGGAGATCAACCACAACCGGGCCCTGCTGCGCAATGATCTCTATGCCCTGGTGAGGGAGCAGCCCCCTGCCTGCCTGCTCGCCCGCCTGACTGCTCAGGCCCCACCTCCCACCCAGGCTGCGGCCTCAGCTCTCCACACCTCTCTGGCAGGCGTTTGTCCTCCCCTCCCCTTCCCCTGCCCTCCTCTCCCACTCCCTGCCCTGTCCTCCCTGCCCACACTCCTATTCCACTAATATCCTACATTTTTTTCTTCTTCTCCCCTCTTGGGGGTACCCTCTTTTGGGTCCCTTCCTTCCTTTCTCTCTCTGTGCCTCACCTCCCTACCTTCCTTTTCTGTCTGCAACAGGAATGTGGTATCCCAAAACACTTTGGCCTATTCTATGCCATGGGCACGGCCCTGATGATGGAAGGGCTGCTCAGCGCCTGTTATCACGTCTGCCCCAACTATACCAATTTCCAGTTTGGTGAGCGAGGCCTCCCTCTTCTCTGTCTGAACCTGGATCAGGGACCTGCCCAAGTCCTCCCCCACACCCCGTCACCCAGCCAGAGTCCCCAAGATCCAGCCCCATGGGAAGCTCCATGGCAGGGTGCTTTTCTAGCATACAGAAAATAGGCATCTGGGTGCAATTTCCTTCCTCCCTTGAGAATTTGCTGTGCACCAGGCGTGTGCAAGCACAGGGAAAATGACATGCATCCAGACCTCTGGATGCTTATGGTCTAAGACTGTCAGATGAAGTTCTCCTGGCTTGCTCTTGTGGTCAGGGGGCACGTCAGACTGGGTGCCAGCCAGTGGGGTGGCCGTGTGGCCCAGCAGGGACAGCACTGGGTTGGGAGGTAGGGACTGGAGCTGAGGTGCCAACACACCACCAGCATGCTCTGTGACCTTGGCGAGGGGTTGGGGCCCTCCCTCCCTGCTCGAACCGGGCAGGGGCAGCTCTCTGAGGCTCACTCCGGGCCCCCACCCCTAGACACCTCGTTCATGTATATGATTGCCGGGCTCTGCATGCTGAAACTCTACCAGAAGCGGCACCCGGACATCAACGCCAGTGCCTATAGCGCCTACGCCTGCTTGGCCATCGTCATCTTCTTCTCGGTGCTGGGCGTGGTGAGGGCCTGGCCCCTCTGCTCACCCCAGGGAACAGGTCCTCCCACATTCGCAGGCTGCGGGTGCACATCGCCCCTCCCACCCCTCTCCCTAGAGGGCTGCCCTAGGCCCCCGCGGGGATCCCCAGCCTGGCTGAACAGCTGTCCCGCTCTCCGGGATGAGGAGCCAGGCCCTGGGAGCAGCTTCCCGCAGGGCCTCCTGACCCTCGCCCTCGGCACCTCCTGACAGGTCTTCGGCAAAGGGAACACAGTGTTCTGGATTGTCTTCTCCATCATTCACATCATTGCCACTCTGCTCCTCAGCACGCAGCTCTACTACATGGGCCGCTGGAAGCTGGGTGAGGGTGCCTGGGCTGGGCATGAGGAGGGCACCCAGCAGACCCCAGGGAATCAGGGGGCAGTGGTCTCGGGGACCTGGGCACAGAGGAGATCTCCGGGTTCTGCCCCCTCTGTGGGCCCTGAAGGAGTCACTGAGGGAGGAATCAGACAAGGCCTCGGCACTGCTGGGCCCTCTGCAGGCCCTGGCTCCTCACAGTGGGCACGGGCCAGGGGCCTGGGATTGCAGAGCGATTGCCGCTGCCTTGCAGCACCATCTTTCCCTTCTTCTTGCAGACTCGGGCATCTTCCGCCGCATCCTCCATGTGCTCTACACAGATTGCATTCGGCAATGCAGCGGGCCTCTCTACGTGGTACATGCTCAGCCCCCAGTCCCCCACCTCCATCCGCCCTTCATTGGTGGGGCAGGGCCGGGGAGGCAGGGTGGGGACCAGCTGCCTTGGGCCTTCTTCCACTTCTCCCCCGTCTCCCTCCCCCTCTCAGTTCCTGTGTCTCTGCTTCCCTCCAGGACCGCATGGTGCTGCTGGTTATGGGCAACATTATCAACTGGTCGCTGTGAGTCTGGCTGTTGTCTGTGGTGGTCTAGGGGGACAGCTGGGGCCTTGGGAACTGTGGCCAGCTTCTAAGCTTTGGGCCTGGGAGGCAAATAAGAGCTGAGGAGAAAAGTGTTGGCACTTGGGCTTCTAGAATCTTCTGTGGGTCTCCGAACCCAGCTCCACATGATAATAAAACATCGTGTGGGCAGGGGTGAGGGGAAGCCCCCTCCTTGCTCTCAAACACCCCCCCTCCCCCCGCTTCACCAGCTCTTCTCTTCTTCCCTCTTGGCAGGGCTGCCTATGGGCTCATCATGCGCCCCAATGATTTCGCCTCCTACTTGTTGGCCATCGGCATCTGCAACCTGCTTCTCTACTTTGCCTTCTACATTATCATGAAGGTAAGTGGGGAATGGCTGCGCCTCCTCTGCCAGGTGCACTGCCTTTTGGGAGGGGAGATGGGCACAGCCTGTCTGGGGCAGCACTGAGAGGGAGGGGGGATTTTTTGGTGTATTGTCTTATGCCCATCTGTCTTCCCAGTGGGGTTTGAGGAGAGGAGAGGAGAGGCTAAAACCTCTTGCCTTTACTCCTGGAAGCTACCTACCTTTGAAAAGCCATTGACTGAGCCCCTTCCATATACTGAGAATGGCCCACGAAACCAGTAGCATTTTAGACAGCAGATGGTAAGGGCATTGTTAAGTTTAGAGGACGTTAAGAAGAGGTGGAAGTTGCTCATGGACCCTGTGAGGACCAGGTGGAGTGGTGGCTTCCCAAGGAACCCTCCAGCCATCCAGTGTGAGAGGAGCCCCCAGCCAGTACATGCGGCCTGTGTACGTGGGGGCTCAGCTAGGGTGGACTTCGGGGCTGACGACGCCAGGACCAGGCTGCTAGCCTTGGTACAGGTGGCACCATGTGGCTACATGAGGGGATGGTATGACTCCACGAAGATGTCCTGAAGGATGGGTCCTGAGAGCCTGGGAGGGCCCCTGGAGGGCAGTCTCCGGGAAAGGCTGGGCAGTGGGGTGGGCGAGGCCCAGCCCTCACATGCTGCTTGCTCCCTCACCCGGCCCAGCTCCGCAGCGGGGAGAGGATCAAGCTCATCCCCCTGCTCTGCATCGTCTGCACCTCCGTGGTCTGGGGCTTCGCACTCTTCTTCTTCTTCCAGGGGCTCAGCACCTGGCAGGTGAGTGGCCACCCTGTGGCAAGGGGCGGGGGTGGGGGAGTTGCCACAAATGGCAGATTCTCTTTTTAAAGTCTTTGTGAGCACCGCCATAGGCCGGCACTTGCACAGCTGCTTTCTTATTTAATCCTCCTGACACCCCGGCCTGGATGAGACAACTGAGGCTCTGGGGGCTGAGTGATCTGCCCAAGTCACTAAGCCAATGAGTGGCACCAGGCACCTCCCATGTGTCAGGCTTCAGTTCTGTGATCTGAATTCAGTCCAGCATAGTCTTTGCCTTTGAGGCACTTACAGTCTAGTTCACGGAAGAGGGACTGTTCGTTCGCGCCTGGCTGTTTACAGTGTCATACATGAGATGAAGGGTACAGGTAAGATGGGGCAGGGAGAGTGTTTAGGAGGACATAGGACAAAGCTGTCTCTCTGAGTTAAAAAGTCCAGGGAGGCTTCCTGTAGGAGGTGGGCCTTTCTCTGGGCCAGATAGGTGCTGGGTGATGGGGAAGAATCCCATGAACAAAAGGTACTGTGACTTAAAACACAATACAGAGGCAGGAATACATGGGGCAGATTTGGGGTCACTAAGAGCACTGCCTTGGGAGCTGAGTGAAGACTGAGTTCCTTGAGGTCAGGGCAGGTCGACCCTGTTGCCTGAGCATGTAGCAAGCTCAGCCCCGGACACAGGACTGCTGTTCAGTAAGCATTTGTTGGATAGAGGTTATGGGCAGGTCAAGGTCATGGCCGCTGTGGACCCTGGGCAGGGGTGGGTGTGACCTGACCATCGTACTTTGGAGAACAAAATGAAGGTGGAGGAGCTGTGCAGGACTGTTTAGAGCAGGGGCAGGGTCTAAGGTAGGGAAAGGAGATCAGAGCTTTGGTGACCAAGCATCTCTGGGTTGAAGGCATCTAAAGGTGATCACCATCCTTAGATTGTAGATCAAGGGAATAAGAATCTGAGGGGAGGAGGGTCAGTGGTAAAGGAAAGGAAAGGGCAGAAGCTGGCATCCTCAAGGTTTTGTATCAAAAGGCTTTTCCTCAGATGTGGGAGACAGGGGTAAGGGGTGGGTCAGATGGGGGTGACTTCCCACCTGGGGTTGGGAACAGAGGGCCTCCTTGGGTGTGATGGGCGATGGGTCTCAGCTGTCGCGTTGTCAGCAGGCAGCTCTACCCCCATCCCCTAGAAAACCCCTGCAGAGTCGAGGGAGCACAATCGGGACTGCATCCTCCTCGACTTCTTCGACGACCATGACATCTGGCACTTCCTCTCTTCCATTGCCATGTTTGGGTCCTTTCTGGTATGAGGGACTCTGCCAGCCCACATCGGGGGAGGGGGGTTGGAGCAGAAGATGGGGTCGCCTCTTTCCCTGGGCCTGTTCCAGTGTGCATCTCCCCCCAGGTGTTGCTGACACTGGATGACGACCTGGACACAGTGCAGCGAGACAAGATCTACGTCTTCTAGTGAGAGCTGGGCCCCTTGCTTCACGTCACGGGGCCCTGAGCCCCTCTGCCTCACCTGCTCCAGTGCCTCTGCAGAGCTTGGGGCGTGCGTCACAGCCCTGCTGCCCAGTGCTGGAAGGGGCAGGACAGCAAGGTCTATGCAGGCCTGGCCTGGACAGTTATGGGGTGGCCTTGAGCCTTGCAGCTGCTCTCTGCCGGAGAGAAGGCTGCTCCCCTGAAACCGCAGACATTGGCCAAACTGCTGCTTTCCTCTCAGTGTTGGAGCCTTCCACAGGTCCCTGTCTGTTGTTGGCTCTCCATTTTTCCCTCTGCAGGAGGAAGGAGGGAAGGTGTTGCCCTCCCCATTTCATGCCTTTGCTGCCCATCCTTCCCCTCACCCTCAGCCTGGGACCTTAAGCCCTAGTTTGGGGCCCCGGTTCCCTTTGGGGCTGTACCTGGCTGCCATCACTGCCCACTCAGGTCAGCCACTATGGAAGGTAGTGTGAGATTTGGGGGGCTGGCCAGCTGGTGCCAGGCTTTTGGTGCTAAGGCCTTCGAGGAGCCCCAGGCAGTGCTGCCTCTGCTCTCTGATCTGCACTCAAGGTTTGGCTCTTTAGGAGTGAGGGGAACTGCTTTCTGATCAGAGGGGCTGAGAGGTCACCTCCCCATCCCATCAGGCCCCCAGACTGATGCTGGCACCAGGATTAGAGGGAAAAGCAACTCGTCCCTTCCCTTCTTTCCAAGCCCTTAGTCCTGCCAAGCCCCAGCAGGGGGCCTCTCTGTGCCATCGACACTGCCCATGAATGCCCGGGGGCAAAGGAGGGAGGATACAAAGAGCCCAGCCCATCTTGCCCTCTCCCCAACCATGTGTGCCCCAGTGCCTACCTTAGAAAGGGGGAAAAGGAAGGGACATGATTATTCCCCTCTGTCCCCAGTCCTAGCCTACTCTCAGACCCAGCACTGGCTTCTGAGTTTCCATCCAGTCTTCAGCCAGGTTCTGTGTTAGTCACACGCATCCATCCATCCATATGAAACCTTGGAGTTTACACCAAGTTGCCCCAAGCTCTGGGGTCCCCCAGCTGCTTGGTCCTTGGTTCCCCTTCACCCCAACAGGTCCATGCCAGATGCCAAGAATGGGGGAGGTGCAAGTCGGGCCTCTGCCTTTGGGATGGGAATGTGTTTTATTCACCCTAATATGTTTTTATAGCTCTCCCTTGGGCTGGGGAGAGGAGGTGGGACTGAATCTTTTTTTCAGAACTCTTATGTGTTTCCGTGCTACGGTTGCATTTCTGTTTTCTATGAATGAGTCTGCACTTAATTAAAGAAACAGCCAGACACAGTTCTTGGGCCCCTTGCTGGCATCCACTTTCTGGGCGTAGGGGGAGATGTGGAGAGCGAGGGGCAGGATGAGTGTCCCTCCATTTCCAATTCCTCCTGCCCTGTCTCTTTTTCAAGCCAGGGTCAGTATGGGAAATGCAGTTCTTTGATTTCCACTGTTTTTGTCTCCTTTAAACAACGATATTAATTCAGTAAACATCTACCAGGGGACGGCTACACCCTGTGCTGGGAAAGCCTGGATCCACCCCACTCACCTCTGAAATCCCTCCCTTACCTGCCAAATGGCAAGGGCCTCTTCCCATCCCAGTTGCTCACCTGGACCCCGGTCTGAGCCCCTCCAGCTAGGCAGGCTGCAGACCCAAAGAGTGCAGGCCGAGCCCGGGGTGGGGACAGTGGGTAGGTGCATGGTAAGGGAAGATGATCCGATGGACGACGGGTGAGTGGGTGGATGGCGGCAGGCTCCACGAGGAGGGCGTTTTGAAATGACCCTGGAAGGTTGATTTAGGTTTAGATTTGGAGGCCAAGGAATCCGTAGTAAGTTCGAGACCAGCCAGAGGTCTGTGGGGTCCAGGAGTGGGACTGGAGTGGAGTGTGTGGGCGGCCTTTTCGGTGACCCCCGGCTCCTATCTCTGTGCTTCCTCCCAGGCGCCACTGGGAGGCACTAGAGCCCGCTGAGCCCCAGAGCGAGGCGGAGGCAGGCCGGGGGGCGGAGCTCCGGTGGCGCGGGGCGGGGGCACGGTGTTGGCAGGGTTGGGTCCTTCCTACCCGACTGCCCCAAGATGGGGAATACCAGAGCAAGCAGCCCAGCGCCCCTACTGACAGTCTCCCGTCCTTAACTTCTTTCTGTCCGTCCCTGGACTCCCGAAGCCTGGAATAACGAGGTCCAGTCTGGTTTCCAGGAGGGGTCCGAACTGTTGGTCCTAGAGGGGGGGAGGGATGGATGGATGATGCAACCCCTGAGCCTCCTACCACAGTCTCCTGCCGGGCAGAGAGACCCTCTGACCACTCCCTGGCGGGGGCCAGGGCTGACAGTCTATTGACTGGGCTGCTGCCAAACCTCAAATCCTATCCCCAACTAAACCCTGTAACTCAAGACCTGCCCCAGCAGAACGCTCTCTTCCACCTGAGCAGGGTGGGGCAACAGAAAGGGTGGGTCTGCCCCCTCCGTTCCCACCAAGGGATTGCAGGGGTGTCCGGGTTATGCCATTTGTGACTTACCGGGGTGGATTTGAGTAAGACTGGGCTGTCCCCCGTAGAATAGGGACGACTACGCTCTCACGATCTAGTTGTATTTGCAGAGCGTCTGCCATGTCCTCAGTCCTCAGTAAAGGTTAGTTCCCATCTCCAAGTAGAGCTAAAAGCCCCGGGAGGAGACGGTGGCTTGTTTGTCCTCCACAAACCTTAAGGATCCTAGTCCCTTTCCTCTCTCCCTGGCCAGACCCTCCTGAATTCCCCCTCCCCCCAAACGCAGGGGCAGGGAACGGTGAAGAAGCCTTAAGACCAGACAGCCTTCGGAAAAGCCTTCACGGTCCTGTCCATAAAAGGCTTTTCCCGGCTGCTCCCGCCCCGATGTAGCCCCGCCCCCGCCCGCTGCATCTCCAAAGCACGCAGGGAATGTCTCCGGCAGCCCCCAGGCAGACTGCTCCAACTTGGTGTCTTTCCCCAAATATGGAGCCTCCGTGGAGTCACTGGGAACGGTGGGGGTGGGGAAGGGAGCCGATTTCCTCCGGCCCGGAGGGGGCCGAGGGATGAGCCAGCGGGGGAGGCTGACATCACCATGGCACCAGCCCTTTAAACCCCTCACCCAGCCAGCGCCCCGTCCTGTCTGTCCAACCCCAGACACAGAGACCTCACTCCTTCCTGAGCGTCCTGAGGACTCCCTGTAAGTGCATTCGTCCACGGGTTAGGAGGAAGCTGGGCTGGGGCTTGACAGTAGCAGTGGGGGCATTGCAGGCTGGGCTCTCCCGCCATTCCACCCAGGTCCCCAGCAGGGAAGCCTCACTCAGCATGGATGGAGTTGTCTGACGACTCATCTCCAGATAGGGAGATGGTCCCAGCTCCATGGGAGGGATGGGATTGCTAAAGCCCCACATCCTCTCAGACTCATTGGAATGCCCAGGATGATTTGGCTGGTGCAGCAGAATTGATGGCAAACCCCTGGGAACTGGAGTGAGTGGGAGGCTCCCCAATTTCAGCCACAGTCACCCCATTTGGTGTGTATTAGACTTAAGGCGTTGTTGTCTGATGTCTAGAAGGCTGTCCAAGGAGGTGTTGAGTCCACTAACGT
The DNA here is from genome assembly GCA_004027775.1 of Bradypus variegatus. Taxonomy (NCBI): domain Eukaryota; kingdom Metazoa; phylum Chordata; class Mammalia; order Pilosa; family Bradypodidae; genus Bradypus; species Bradypus variegatus. The sequence goes on from PVKY010006108.1 coordinate 11,482, forward strand.
TGGAGAGCAGGTTCACACCAGTGGCCTCCAGGGCCAGGGAGAGCTATTGAGGCAACGTGAAGGACCACAACGACCTCATATTTTGGAACAGGCTAGGGAGGCAGGGTGCAGGGGCAGGTGAGAGAGCTGAGGTTGCCCCCACAACAGGCAGAGGGGTGGTGGGTGGGTACTGCCAAGGAGGAGCTTTGAAGCAATGGCCTGGGTGGCTCAGACAGGGCTGGGCAGGCTGGGACCGAGCCTAGGCCCTTTCCTGAGGGTCTTGTTGATTCCTTTCTGTGGTTGCTCTTTGAAGGGCAGCAGGGAGGATGGGTACAGACTTATTGGTGGGAATGTTCTTTGTCCTGGGGTTTCGATAAACCCATCCTGCAAACCATTTCATAGATACAGATGTGCTGGCTCCTATTGTCTGTGTTTTATATTGAAGGGGGGCGGGGGGCAGCCGTCCTGGCTAGACCGCTGGCCCTGCTAGTTTTCCTGGGCTGCTTCTGGTAGGAAGTACCCCTGCCCCTTTGCAGCTGGACTTTGTTTTTAATCCACTGCCCACCCTCCCACCCTGGATCCTTGGGGTGGGGAGGCCTGCCAGAAGCCACAGGATTGGAGACTCAGAGAAGAGCCTCAGGTTGTCCATCCATCCTGTCTGAGGAAACTTTGTCTAGAAATGCCCTTGAGGAGACAGTGTCTCCCTCTCCTCTCCCCAACAGCTGGAAGGTGGGACTTGAGGGCTTTCTTGGGACTCTCCACTTTCAGACTGTTCACCAGGAGGAAGATGGGGAGAACCATGGTGCTGGGGGTGGGGAAAGGGCATGGCATGCTCTTCATTCCCTTCTCTTACACTGACCTAAATTCAAACATTGCTTTTAAATCTAGGGGTGGCAATGCCAGGTACTTGTCACCGTGATCCTTGACTCCTTAGATTGTCCTGTCTGTCCTGAATCTCCTCTGAGAGCTGCGGGTGGGGACACATTCTCCTTCCATCCGGTTCCTCACATGCCTGGAACATGATCCGGGGAGGGGGGAAAGGCAGGTGTGGGAGCAGGTGTGTGTGGGAGGGTGAAATACAAGCAGGGCAGGGGACAGAGAGTGGCAGCTCCTGTTCTGGTTGGGTCCAAGGCTGAGACAGAGGCCAGTCAGAAGCCAGGTTGAAAGACTTGGCTGAGATCACTTGATCCCGGCTGACTTCTGATCTTTGACCACAGCTCTTTGCCCAGGGATCCTTGGGTAGTTGGAAAGTGGGCTGTGGGTGGGGAAGGGGGAACTTGGAAGTTTGTAGCTGCCCCAGAGAGGTGAGCAGCGAGTGCAGAGCACCCCACCTTTTGGGTTTTCCAGCATCATTGGCTGGGAGAAGGCTGGTGGGACTGGTGAGTCCCCCGTGCCCTCCAGTGCTGGGAGAACCAGAGCCTCAGGTGGGCCAACCCTTCTGCTATAGAGAGACTCAGAGAGAAGCAACTGGCCCAGTAGTTCTCCTGGATATCCCAGGCTAGTGTTCTTTCTCCCACACTGCATTGTCCCATCTGGGAATAATTTTGAAAAGGGGGTGGACAGGCTAGAGAGGGAAAGGCCTTTACTGTCTCTTACCCCTTGATCAAGGGTTGGGCTCCCTCCGAGGTCACTACCTGGGGACTGGCTCTGGGGGCAAAGTATTGACATTTTGAGGGCTCTGCTAAGTGCCAGGCAGTATGGTATGAACTCCACAGACATTTTTTCACTGAATTTTCACAACCCTCTGAGGTAGCTGCTATTATCCCCAGTTCACTAATGGGGAACTTGAGCCTGAAAGGCTGTCGCCCATGGGGAAAAGGAAGGGCAGGGCAATTGGAGTTTGGCAGCTGGCCTGGGATGTGGGATGTGCTGTTAGCTCCACTTTCTGCAGTGGTGGGGTGGGGAGAGGAGCTTGCTCTGGACAGAGGAGGAGTTAGGAAGGCGTGCTGACTGCCTCCATCTTCAGGTCCTTATCTCCTGCCCCTCCTTCCACCTCACCCCCATTCCCAACCTTGGACCTCACTGGTTTGAGGTCATTTGGTGCCTCTTATGATGCTCTTCACAGAATCCCTGGCAAAGCTACACCACCCCTGGGGGTCCCTGTGGCCACAACTCTGTCTGCCTAGGGGCCTGCCTGCCCACGCTGCCCCTGCAGCCCTCTCCAATCATGGGGCCAGCCCGGGCACAGCCAGCCTGAAGCTCTCAGGGCGGTAGCTGCTGCTGGTCTGGACAGAGGCCTCCCAGGCTCTGGCTGGCAGATTCTTGGCTCTTGGAGACCTGTGGAGGACTGTGACTGCTTGGTTACTCAAGCTACTGCACTGGCTTGAGCCTGAGGGCATGAGGGAAAGTCGGGGGGTATACTGATTGCCTCTCTCTCAACGTGGCTCCCCTGAGGAAGTGCAGCTTCTTTGCCAAGAGCTCTTGGGTTTTGATGGCTCCCTAGAACTTTCCTGGGGTGGATAAGTTTGAACCTCTTTGGCTGCCAGCTTTGGAGGTTAGAAGATAAAGCTTCAGGGCTAGAAGATGAAGTGAGGCGAGAAATACGAGTTGGAAGTAACTTTGTTCCTTAAGTCAGAGGCAGTAAAAACCACCCTGACTTTATTTGAGGGGACAATGTGGCCTCCGTGGGAAGGCCTCTCCAGGGCCTCTGTGGCCAATCTTGGCAAAGAAAGGATGCTCTAGGCCAGAGGTTAGGCAAACTATGGCCCACAGGCCACCCATTTTGTAAATAAAATTCTATTGTAACAAAGCCATGTTCATTTATTTGCCTACCTACTGTAGGCTGCTTTTGTGCTACAGTGGCAGATGCAATACGGCCTACAAAGCCTAAAATATTGACTGTCTGGTCCTTTACAGAAAAAGTTTACCGATCCCCTGCTCTAGACTTCCAAAGATCCAGTATCCTGTTTCTCCAGGTACACAGAACCTCTGGTCTGAGGGGATGTGCCTGGCCCTGTTAGGCAGTGCTGTGTAAACAAAATCAGGAACTAAGCAAAGGTCAAAGCCTAGGATAGTTGAGCAGAGTTGGAGGGCCTGCCTGGCCCCACAAATGAAAGCAGAGCTGTTCCCTGGCCCCCTCACCCTCTCCCTTCTCTGCTCTGTCCTACTTTAGCTCTTGCCCATCATGGCCAACAAAGGTCCTTCCTACGGCATGAGCCGCGAAGTACAATCCAAAATTGAGAAGAAGTACGATGAGGAGCTGGAGGAACGGTTGGTGGAGTGGATCATAGTGCAGTGTGGCTCTGATGTGGGTCGTCCGGACCGTGGGCGCCTGGGCTTCCAGGTCTGGCTGAAGAATGGCATGGTGAGTGACACCCTGGGAAGGAGGGTGGGGCTGTCCCAGCCCTGGGGACAGGTGCCCTGAGCTGAGGGCCAAGCCGCATCCTCTACCTGACAGATCCTGAGCAAGCTGGTGAACAGCCTATATCCTGATGGCTCCAAGCCAGTGAAGGTACCTGAGAACCCACCCTCCATGGTCTTCAAGCAGATGGAACAGGTGGCTCAGTTCTTGAAGGCAGCTGAGGGCTACGGGGTCACCAAGACTGACATGTTCCAGACTGTTGACCTCTTTGAAGGTACAGAGAGGAGAGGGGCTGGGTTGGGGGCAGGCAGAGGACAGGAGGCTGAGGCAAGGAGAGGGGATGACCAAAATCAGTCATGAGGGGCCTGTTTAAGGATGAGTAGAGATGCGAAGAGAATACAACACACTCACGAGGTTGTACCATAGGATCTACTGAAGACTCCCCTGATTCTGGAACTTTTGCCCCTACTCTGGCCATTTCCTTTGAGAGATGGGGGCAGGCCCTGGCTTGGAGTCTTGTTTCCACTGTCCTGAAGTTTGGCCCCCTTCTTCGTTGCTTCTTAATAGGCAAAGACCTGGCAGCAGTGCAGAGGACCCTGATGGCTTTGGGCAGCCTGGCAGTGACCAAGAATGATGGGCACTACCGTGGAGATCCCAACTGGTTTATGAAGTATGTGGCCCCCAGGGACTCCCTCCCTCTAAGCTTGGGTCTCTGCGTGGGGATGGAAGGTGGCTTGGGCTAACCAGTTTGCGGGGATGATTTGGAGAAGCAGATAACCAGAATGTAAGAAGGGAAGGTCCGGGATAGATGGGAAGTGGGTCCTTACTATTTCTTGGCTCCTCCCATTCTGTCCTCCCTGGCCTGTGGGCACACTAGATTGGGGGAAAAAAAGTGAAACAGGAAGGGGAATGGAATTGGGATAGGAAGTAACAGAGAAATCAGAAAACAGGTAGACAACATCAGGTCCTGGCAAGTCTTTATCCTGGTTCCTTCTTTCCTAGGAAAGCCCAGGAGCATAAGAGAGAATTCACGGATAGCCAGCTGCAAGAGGGAAAGCATGTCATTGGCTTACAGATGGGCACCAACAGAGGGGCCTCCCAGGCCGGCATGACAGGCTATGGACGACCTCGGCAGATCATCAGTTAGGAGGTGGAGGGCCAGGCCTGAGCCCTGCCCTTTCCCAGCTCATCGGCTACAGCCAACCCGCCTAGCCTGCCTCACCGACACCCATGGAGTTCCCTCAGCCTTGGCCAAGCTTTGAGGCTCTGTCACTGAGCAAAGGTGACTGCACATGGGCAGCTCTCCCCCACCTCTCAGCCTCAGCCCAACTTCTTCCCCCAAAGCACCACCCCCTTGAACCCCACCCCCCCCTCTACCATCTCTCCCCACCCTGGGCTAAGCTGGGGGGGGCAGCGGGCTTGGGGTAGCATGGGTCTGGGGCAAGTCCACTGTCCCTGGCAGCGGATGTCCATTGAAGGAGACCCAGCCTGACCACCCCCCACTTTTTGCTGGAATATTTTTGGGGTCAAAATTCAAAAAGGAAAAAAAATATACATCTATCTTTTCTCAGGCATGGCTGGCAGCCTTTGATTTGCACTAGTCACTTCTGCTCCTGTTCTAGGAAAATATGAGCAGGAACACGCAAGCG